>JARHVA010000547.1:0-127500 GCA_037957365.1 Torreya grandis | reverse complement strand
ATTTGATTATTAGTATACAGTATAAACCTAGGGTATCCCTAGGTGGTATAACACATACTTGCTTGATTATTATTTATGAATATGCTTTGTTTGATTCTTGGAATCATATGTTTGGTTATGTGTTTTTATGTAGTTGTGAACTATGATAGTATGGGATATCATAGAGTACTACAATATAAATGTATGTTGTACCCAGTTGGAACTTATTATAATCATATGTCTACACTCACATCTACATTTGACTAATTTAAGACATGCATACTAATTATTTTTATAAATAGTGTGTTTTGTGACAGTTGGTAAGACCTTGTGTATGAATGCATATAATCTTCGAGAGTTTAGTGCATGCTAAGATAGATTATTATGCACTTCGTGGAAACTGTGACTTGCTTTGTTATGCCTAGTTGCTTGAATATAAGCTTGTATTTCCATGTAATTATTACTACTGTATTATGATTGATTGTCAACAAATAGTTGAATACTATACTATGATGATATGGGTTATCATAAGGTGTAGTATGTTTGAAAACAAATTGTGGTAGCTAAAATCTACATTTATATGTATATTTTACCTGGGTGGTATAAAATGTAGTCATTATTTATAGTATGGTATAGAAAATAATGTAAGATTCATTCACACGTTTGATAGAATAAATGTATGCTTTGATTACTCCTATGTTTGACATGTTTTATGATGTGTTTGCTAATAGAATGCAAAATAAATGAAACTTGTGGTTGAATTGTATTTGACCAATTTGCATTGCTGATACGGAGTAAGGAGTGAGATGGACTTCACTAGCTTACTAGTATCACAATGACAAATGAAGGTAGTCTGATTAAGTGGTATGTGTTGATGCTGTGGATTGCACTCTTAACAGAAGCTGAGCTTCTATCTTCCACGTGGCACAATGGAGACTCCTCTCTTGCCTGTAGGTCTGGAAAAATTGAGGGGAGAATCTCTATATAAGGGCTAGCTCCCTCTGATGCATCTCTGAGTTATTTCACTACTACTGCTAATATATAAAAGGGGAGGTTGAAAAGAGAGAAGGATTACTAAAAATAAACCTTAACTAATACGATGCTGCACCAAAAATGTTTGATCTACTCATTTACTCACACTTCAGACCAGAAGAGGACATACATACACTTTATCTGATGAAAAAAACCAGACTATAGGGAACTTTAACAGGGAGGCTTAATGAAGACACACAAAAAATGAACTTACCACAGGCACTGTAAAAAAACACACTGTCTGATAACTCTCTTCTGTCTCTGCGCTCCAAATACAACACTTCTTGTTACCTACAGAAATGGTGCTTTGTCTATACCAGGTATGTTGGTGTCAAACTTGTGAAAGCATCATGCAAAATGATTGAACACAAGGTTAATACTCAGACACACTAAGAGATATAACTAGTCAAATAGAGGTAAAATGCATTCTATTGATTCAAGGTGAAATTTTGACAGGGCTTCACCTTACAAAAATGAGAGATATCTTTCTCAAATGAGAGTTTACAATATATAGAGAGAAAGAGAAAGCAATGGCACCCCTTTTTACAAGTGGCCCATGCTGCGTTGAAAACATTGGGAAGAGGAACTCGCTGAAAGAACATGTTGTGGCAGTTGCTAGTCTTGACATTAGCGGCCAGTCTTAACTTTAGCGTTTAAGTTATATCAAACATTATTGTGAAAGAATGGGATGCACCCCTTTATCTGCAAGCAAGACTGCTTCTTAAAGAGATTCACACGGTTGTCTGCTCATTAATGCAAAATGAAGAAAAATAGGCCGCGCCATTCACTGTTTGCGCTCCTTGATGACCATTTCATAAGGACTGTTTCAACCGCTATAATAACTCTTCTAACGATGCTTGATTTTCCACCTCGATTGTTTTCTCTATGTCTATGCTTGGCTCCTTGGGCTCCTTTCTCGATGGGTTACTGAGTTCACTCTTGGCTTTTATCTTTTACTGGCTCTTTTGGCCCTCGAGGCTATCTTCTGTCAATTCTTGGCTCTTTGGGCTCCTTTCTCAGTGGTTTATTCATTTTGACCTTAAGGCCTTGGAATTCCTTCGGGTTTACGCTCAAGCATTTAAAGATCAATAGTTATTTCATTACCATAAAGTTGACATTCGCGCGCTCATCACCATTTGAAAGCCAATAGCTATTCCATTGTCCTGAATTTGACGTATGCGGGGATGTCATTAGAAGTTTGAATTCCAAGGGCTAGTTCACAATGCTCAATTTGACGTCTTCAGGCCTGTCACCCCTTAGGTAATTTCTTCAGCTTTTCTCACAATTCCATCAGCCTTTTGTCGTTGAACCCTCCCGAAGGGAAGGTGTCCCTTCAGAGCTTGGAAAAGGTCCCCCTTTTGGCAGCCAAGAGTCCCCTTGCCCATTCAAGCTCCTTTAGGCTACCTTGTCTCCTCAAATCCTTCAGACAAAATGTCTGAAGGAATTCCTTTGGACATTTTTCCCGAAAGAAATGTGCCTTAAGTTTTGGCATTTCTTCTTGGTTTTTTCCTTTGTGAATTTCTTCGAACAAAATGTTCAAAGGAATTCCTTCGGGCATTTTATCCGAAGGAATTCCCACTTGGTTCTACATGGATTTTCTTCAGACATTTTGTCTGAAGAAATCCTTTGCTCCTTTCCTTACGAATTTCCTTCGGATAGAAAGTCCAAAGGAATTCTTTGCCTTGGTCTTTCTTTTTGAAGGAAACTTACCTTTCAAATTTTCTGCCTCGTCATTTTTTGAAGCAAACCCCTTCAGAACTTCTAATTTGGTCCTGCTGCTGACCAAAGTGCCCTCCGAAGAAAATTTGTTGCCCCTTTTTGTGAATTGTGTAGGCCATTTCAAGCTTTTTTAGCTATGACTTTGAACCTTTTGATTGAACTTGAACCATTTTTTGGAGTTCAATGGTTCAATGGTTTTATACTCTATTTTGCAAAGAGTCAGGTTCACTCAGTGTCCTTATGAATTTAATGCATCGTTGAACCTACTGCTTGAACCTCTTTTCCACCTTGTTCATTTTCTTGAAGGTGCTCACTGCCTTCTGCAAGGGCACTTTGCCTTTGGAGCTTGTTGAAAGACTTGCATCTCTTTGGAACCCGCCCATTCCCTTTGTTGAAAAGGCTTATGCAAGGCAATCGCTCGAAGTGAAATAAGCTCCATATTGAACCAAAAACCTATAGGTCTTGGATCTCTCAACTCTTTATAAGACTAGGACTATTGCAAAGGGAAAAAACCATGATTGCAGCAAGGTGAAAACATCAAAGACTGGGATAGCAAGGTAACAAAAGGGAGGACCAATTTTTTTTGGGCCTGCAAGACCAAAAATGGTCAACAATATGTATGAATTTGATTGATCTACAGATCATTATTATTTATTATTCATAAAAATTTAGGCCAAAGTATGTTTAGTGAGACATTATCATTTCATGAGTATGATTTACTTGTTTGTGTGATATCTTAAAATATAATAGTTTTCTATGATACACTACATGTTTAGTTTATAAATTATACAACACACGAGTACTTTCTTGTCTTTCTAGAATCCCATGCCATCACTATCTATTCATCCATGAAGGGAGGGCCATTCCAGGATTAATGTGCGGGATCGTTGGTTCATAGTTGGTGTGGAGAAGTGATCAGATGATGCTCTCCCTCCCCACAATAGTACTATTTATCAAGATGACACTTGAGATTGCCAGAAATACTTGAGTTTAAGAACTATGCTCTAGGGGAGCCATGCATCTTCTATATACATTGTATTGTATTATAATTATTATTGAATATTGTTATGAAGAGTTGTGATTACTTATTATTGTACATTGACAATGGTGGCTGTAGACTTGTATCAATTATGGCCGAGTTAATATATTTACTTTCTATATTTGCATTATGATGTGATCTCATGATAATAGAGATCAGTGATATGTAATGTAATATGGTTGTTGCCTATTATCACACTTTAAGTATTTCATATGGTCTCTATAGGTTCTCAAGGTGTAATCTATTTTGGTATATGCATTTCATTAAAAAAAAGCATGTATTTCTAGTTTACCCCAGTGGGGTTGTTACATTTGATGTGGCATAATCCATGAGTTGTGATAGTAAACTTTCTAATGTGGAGGGTACTTACTATTTACATGAGGACCACAAAGATATTGAATGTAGAATGCCTTCGATGAGAGTTGAGATTATCCATCATAACATCATATGTTGGATGGTGGCCTAGATGTTGAGTATGAAACTATCTCCTAAATCAATATTTGATCCCCTTACATGTTTCCCAACTTTTGAGGACAAAAAAGATAATTCCATGCAAGCTAACCCTAATAACATTATCATTGTGGATTAAGTAGTTTTTGGAATAATGTAAATATTTTTATGCACTTTTCGGCTTATGGGGGTGGCCTGTAAAATTTCCCCCATGCCAATATCTTATTATAAATAACGATGTAGTTTTTTTATAGAAAATTTTCAACTTGGACATGGTGAAGGTAGAAGTAAACTTTTGAAGACAATAAATGGACATATCATTAATAGATGCAACCTTATAACTATGGGTTCTTTACTTCTCTTCTTAATTGTTCTGTATTTTAGATATAGTCTTCATCTATGACTATGGATTATGCATTAAGTTATGAATTCATTTTTGATTATTATCATGGTGATTGTTGAATACACATGGTGTTGGGAAGCATGCACATAGAAAGAAATGATGAAAGAGTATCTAGGTCAATTAGTAATATTACATCAACCATAACTATAGCTGGTGTGCCATGGTAAATTTGATAGTGTGTTGTCGATGTTTCATCTTAAATTGGGGTCGTGTATAAACATCAAGCTCAATTGGTTGAGTGGATTGATTATTAGTAGGATTTAAGGATTAGTTATGACTATTGATGAATGCAAATGATAGGTTATAGTGTAGAGGGAAAATTTTCATGGGGAATAAATTTAAATTGTGATTATGATGCATATTTTTATTCTCCTCTTAAGTTTATGCACTTTCAAAAATTATCATCTCATTTTGAGTTTGTATGCAAAAGGTATGACCTCTTGAAGTTGCATTACTTTCCCAATGATGAAACTGATGGGGAAATTTTGTGAGCTCAAGTAATAATTTTGATCATGATGAATGCAAAAATAAAGTAATAAACCAAAATGATGAATTGTCAATTCTTGGACATTTTCAAGATGTTTGAGAGTTTCACAAGGCACTCCATAAGTCAGAGATAGTTAGAGGAGATGTGGATCAATTTACAAAAGTTGAAGAGAATTAGTTTGTTGGGTGGCTTCAATTAGGAAGAAGGATAGGAGAGAGGACAATAGACATTTGTTACAATGTGTGTGTTTTCTAAATATATAATAAAGTGTAACAAGTCCATTAAGAGACTGAAATAAGATGTATCTTATTCATGTTATGTTTCAATAAATGAGCAAGTGTGTGTGTGTGTGTGTGTGTGTGTGTGTGTGTGTGTGTGTGTGTGTGTGTGTGTGTGTGTGTGTGTGTGTGTGTGTGTGTGTGTGTGTGTGTGTGTGTGTGTGTGTGTGTGTGTGTGACCTCCATGTAACCCTACCATTCAAAGAAATAAATGAGTTATGTTTGATTCCAAATCTGAGTATTGTGTATGAAATTAAATCCATTTGAGAGTGAGTAATTCTATGCTTAGGAGTAAGGAAACCATCAATTTGGTTCCCTCATTCTTATTTCCATTATAAATGGTCCTCAATATTGTTTTAGTTTTCAACTTCTTTTCAGCGTGTTATATACCTAAGGATATGATATGATAATGTATATGAATTGATGGAGATGTATACAAGTGGTACATACCCCCCCTTAGTTAGTTAAATGGCAAAATTGCAACACTAGGTATATTGGGTAATGAGTCAACCTACAATGAGATCAGGTGTTTACCCATCCATTATTAGTAATAGAGGTCTAAATAAAGGAGATGAATATATTGTACATGATATCAAGTGTGTGTTGAGTCTTTTATTTATTATAAGGATATTGGAGGTGTCCCCCTTGAAAGGAAATAATGAAAATAATCCTTCCTTAACAAGTATTATATAGTGTTTCCCTAACATAAGGGTATTGTTCTATTTCTGAATATATTAAATACTTAGGCATTTTGGCCCACCAATATCTCTTGAGATGTGTTGATCTACAATGTAATTTTCATAATTCTATAATTATGTGTGGATCTTACAAAGTAGTATTAGAGTGAAAATTTGGGCAAAGCGGGAGAATTTATTTTTATAGATTTTTTAAAGGAATGTGAATAGCTTGTAGAAGGTCGTTAGCCTCACACAGGCATTTGATTCAAACAGTTCTTTTGTGATTAGAAAGAGGACTTTGAAAGTTTTCCAAAAGTGGTCACACTTAGGATTTTGAGCATTGTCAAGGGATATATGGTAAACTGAATTTGACCCTACAAACCTAATTTTTGAATATTATTTAATGCACAAACCTAAAAAAAAAATTGCATCTTTCATTCCAGGTGAGCAATTTAGGCACCATATTGTGCAATTGAAAGGAAGTATTTGTATCTACTTGTATACATGTTTTTAGTTTTAGATTTTGGTGGAAATGAGATCCATTGGATGTTAATGTTCATGAAACCCTATTTTTTTATCTGAATCGTGGATCAAGAGGATTTCAATAAGTAGGCAAGAGATGTGCTAGATAATGTGAAAAAAAATGTCGGTAAGGATGAGAAGCTGAAAATTTACGATGATGTGGAAGAAGAGTAAGAAAATAATGATGAAGATAATGAGTAAGAGAATGTAGACGAATAAGAAGAAAATAAAATGAACATAATGATGATGATGAGGAGGCTATATATGAGGTACAAGGACGATAGAGGATCATGATGAGGAAGAGGGGGAAATGGAGGATAAGGGTTCAAAAAAATTAGATCCAAATATATATGCTTCAATATTTCAATTTCGTTGATGCATTCAAAGGGAGAATTTCATTTTGTCTTTATACCCTAATTACGAGTATACTTCATCAACATGCAGGTGGCCCAACATCTACAAGTTCAAGCAAAGAATATCCAGGAGGCTCAAGTAAATGGTAATAAGATTTAAGTATTTGAATATTTGAATCTCGTTATGGATAAATAAGTCTTGCATTAAAATTTATATATTTTGGATATACATGGTTTGGATATTATTCTTACATATCTTTGGATAGAGACTTTGGGAGCAATTAATATTAATGTGTATAAGTAGTTCATCGAGTTTTGGTACAAGAGAAAGAAGGTCACTTCAAAATATACCACACTTAACAAAGAACAAATAAAGGTTAAGATAGAGAATGAGGATGAAGTTGAACATGATTAAGAAGAGAATAAGGAATATTCAAATGAAAACAATATGAATAAACAATACAAGTAGAGAATAACACTTCATCTACTCAAGAGACAAAAGCCCACATGAAAAAATGAAATAGGTAGAAATGAGATTTTATAAGGTGAAAGTATCATAAAAGGATACCAAAGTTGATGCATATGGACACCCACATCATCATGGGAGGGAAAAAACATGGAGGTGTGTCAGGGAGTGTCATAACAATAATCATTTTCGCTTTACAAGGAATCTGAGGAACAATCACTACATCTACACATGAAATCAGTAGAGTAAAAACTTTGGCCATACATGGAATTGAATGGATTATGGCATAGGGAATATATGGAGCATTCACTATGGATATGCATTAAATCTAAAGATGAACTACTATGGTCATGTATAGAATCAAAATAGTGCAGTGGAATATAGAACATGAAATTAGAGGGGGAATCATTATGCATGGACACAAAGGATGTATAATTTTGATCATGAATGCAATCAAAGTAATATAATATAATTTTGAAGAAAGTTTGGCAAGTTATCACGTATCAAGATCACATTGGGTGGTTAGATGATCAGGCATGGAGACAAGTGTGAATATTTGAAGAACACTCAGTTTCTTCTCATGTTTTGAGGACAAAACATGTCAAGGAGGGATGGCATGTTATGTACCTAAGAATATGATATGATAATGTATAGGGGTTGATGGAGATGTTGACATGTGGAACACATCCCCATTAAATAGTTGTATGGGTTAAATGTGTAACTTGTGGAAATAGTTACATTGGGTAGTGAATCGTCCTACATTAGGATTAGGTATTTACCCATACATTTTTATTAATATAGGTATATATAAAGGAGATGAATATCATTGTAAAGGATATCAAGTAAGTGTTGATTATTTTATACATTAGAGGGATATTGGATATGTCCCCTTCGAATTGGAATAGTGGAGTTATTCTTTCTTTAATGAGTATTGTGTAGTGTTTCGCTACCATAAGGGTATTATTCCATTTATGAATATATTGCATATTTGGGTATCTTAGCTTACCAATATCTCTGTGTTATGTTGATCTACCTTATATTTTGCATACTTATATTATTATATGTGTGAAACTTACCACAATTTTTATGAGGCAATCATAGTAGGTTCATTTTTGAGTTTGAGATGCATGCATTGAGCACACTCTACACCTCAAGTTTTTACTTTGATGGAGTGTTACTTGTAGTCTTTGCTACCAAGTGTGAATGAACTTACTTGACAATTTAAAGCACACAAATCAACACTTGTTTCAATTTCTATTGTCATTCTATTGTGGCAAGGTTGAACCATTCACTATCTTTGGAGATTACTCTTGTATATACAATTAAGTCTTTTATTTATTGGATTATGGCCTTGGATGGTTTTCCTCTTATGAAATTTTGATTGTAGGTCACTATTGTGCTGCATAAAAAATGCCATGTGGTTTTTCCCTTGTCAGTAAAGTAGGATAAAATCTCTTTGTCTTTCTTTGAATGGGATTATTTGGCAGTTTTTATGTTCCTTATTTATATGTTAGTGTGCATTTGAATTTGTAACTTTGAGGTGTTTAGCTTTTTGGGTTGGAACTTTCAATCTTTTTTACAGGTCTAGGACCTTTTCTTGGTTATAACTAAGCATATATAACTAGTTAAGGGCCATAAACCTATAAAAAAAGAAGTGGAAGTTCCAACCCAAAAAGCTCAGCACCTCGGGGTCACAAATTCAAATGTACACTAACATGCAAATAAAGAACATAAAAATTGCCAAATAACACACACACACACACACACACACACACACACACACACACACACACACACACACACACACACACACACACACACACACACATTATGTGTGTGTGTACACATACATACATGCATGCATGCATACATGTGTGTGTGTGCGCGCATGTGAACACACACACACACATTATGTGTGTGTGTACACATACATACATGCATGCATGCATGCATGTGTGTGTGTGCGCGCATGTGAACACACACACACACATATATATGTATCTATATGTGTGTGTGTGTACACACATATGTACATATACATATATGTATTGTGTGTGTGTACACATACACACATACACAAATATACATACATACATACATATATATCTATACACACACATACATATATATATACACACATACATATATATACACACACACATACACACACACACACACACACACACACACACACACACACACACACACACACACACACACACATATATATATGTATGTGTGTGTGTATATATATATGTATATATATATATATGTATATATATATATATATATATGTATGTATATATATATATATGTGTGTGTGTGTGTGTGTGTGTGTGTGTGTGTGTGTGTGTGTGTGTGTAATATATATGTATATACATATACATATATATGTATACATACACACACACATGTATATGTATATGTGTGTGTGTACATCATTTGATTTTTTATTTATATTAATCTTGTTTTATTTTATTACAAATTGTTATAAAATAAAGTTAGTTATTTTTATAATTTTATATAATATTGTTAAAAGGCAAAGTACATAAACATACAAAGAAAACAAAATATAAGTAATGGTTGTCAACATAAAAAAAAAACACTAATATAAAAATGTAATAGATGTATATATATATCAATGTGTCATAAATAAAGGAATAACCCCATGATATACTATGTCTACAACTAGCCAATCATCATGTAAATCAATTGTAATGTCACAGTTGTCTCCATGTTGAATCACATCAAAGCCTTCTATAATAACATTGTCAAATATGCTTTAGTTAGTTGTAAGAGATATCTGGTGAACACCAATCCCAATGTGAATATTTCCACTAGTAGGAATAACACTGACGTCACCTACACTCCCACTATGAATACTTCGAAGTAGGTGTTTGTCTTAATCACTACCACCACCATAAGGAGGAATATTATTTACACTTGTGATATCCTAATGAACCATCACAATCATCTTCATCTAGACCTTGGAGTACCCCATGATCAACTCCATCCATAGAGTACCCAAGGCTCCAGTAAACGGTCACCAACAAGAAATAGAAAAGTAATAATCAATATTATTTCAAATGAACTTGATTTCCATATAAAATATAAATTTTAAATTAAACAGATAAAATTACCTCCTCCTCGCTGCCAAGGTTGTTGTCAACCTTGTCTGTATTATCGACATTTTCCTCCAAAATGCAATAATAAGCCCCCAAAGTTACACAATTAAATTTAAAATTAATCGAATAATATTTTTAAAAACAAAAAGATGGTAATTAATTATAATTCAATCAACTCAAGTAAATATTTATCCTGCTATGTAATATGTCATTGTCCTTAAGAGGTTTTAAATCAACCGTACCAACTTTCATTTGATTGTCAATTCAAACTATTGAGTTAATGGGAATTTGTATTCTTCTTCCTATGAATGAATTACATTTAAATAATAATAATTACAAATATTGACATGATACGTATAAATAAAAATTAAATAGCTGTAAAAGTAACATAGGCATGGGAAATATGAGCTCGGCTAGTGTGATAGATGATGACCATTCCCCTTCGCAATCTCACTTCTACAACATTTTTTGTTATATCAATTGGTCAATGGTGTTATAATTTTGGACCAGCCAGGATCAAACACATCTATCCTACACATATCTCACTTAAGATAGATAATATCGAGACACCACAAAGATTCGGGTATAACAATACCTCTTTATTTTAATACCCTACACTGAGGCATAAACATAACAATACATAAACCTATCATTTTCTCTTCTCCATTATGTTATTGCAAGTGAGGAAGAGCCTTGATTTTATAGACCCTAAATGACCTCATTAATACAAGTAGTTGCATCAATTCAAGTGATTGCATAAATTCCATGTTGGTGTGTAAGTTGTCGTGTGGGTGTGCAACCTGGACTTTAGTGCAAGTTACTTTTCCAAATAGGATTATTTTTCTAAATAAGAAAATAAGAAATCATATAAAATAATTAATAAGTGTGTGCCTTGGATGGGTTGAATCCATCACAAAAGGTGCATTGGTTGGGTTGATCCACCATTGAAGCACTATCAAAAGTAGATGTTGAGACGTGTCTTAATGATATGCAAGACAACTACCTATAACATCCAAATAAGGTAGTATAATAACACCCCCTCATAATGTTGAATGGTGTAATGGAAGAATAAATCTGCATGAGTGTTATGAATCCATTACTCAAACAATGAAAAGATGTTGGGGATGCATAAGTCACTAACCACAAGAAGTTAGAAATACTATCAAGGTGTCATAAAAATAGACAAGAAAAAGGATCTCCTCTATAAATGCAATAAGGCATGTATAAATAGGCCTCAAAAGATGTCTCAAAACTAATGGTATGAGTGAAAATGGTATATGAAACTAACCAACTACTACTAAACAAGGCCAAAAAAATCACAAGAAGTATTTGCACAAGTGGTACAAATCCACTACTTGTCACATCCCATTTTTTCCATAAGCAGATAGGGAGTAACTAGGGTTAAACTAACTTGACGTAGATTTTTGGTTACAAACAAACAAATGGATTGTTAGGATTAACCATTTGCTTTTATACATACAGTTGTATTATGGCTAAATTCCAAAATAATCTCACTTGCAACTATGATTTGTTAGACTAACATCAAAATAATTTAAATACCTCTTGAATGTCAACTGGAATTTGCATGGTTATAAGGATTTAATGTCAAATCAAAATTTGATTGTTTCATTAGTTAAACATCAATAAAATTTGAATTGCTTATAAACTCTAATGCCAAATTATTTGAAACTGTTTATATTGTATGATGTCAATAATTTATTTGCTTACATTATGTAGCGTCAAATTGAATTTTATTTGATTAATTTTTTATAGTGTTAATGGGGATGCCATGTTCGTAGTGTTTAACGTCAAATGGATTCAATGCACTTTAATTTTATATATTTCACAAATTTATCTTCTGTTTATATTGAAATGATTATTAGGTATTATTAATTTGATTCAACAACTTTACGAGTCAATCCGAGTTCATGATTACAACACATGTTTCTTCCCCTAATATGAGGGAGTGTATCTTCAAGGAGAGATTGATAGATGTGATTTATAATTATTTCTTTAAATGGTGATATGAATGGATGTTTCTAATGTTTAATTTCCTATTGTTAATTGAAAGAGTGTCATAGGTGGTGGATAACTTAGTACTATGTTTCTCTCAAAGTTATGTTTATTTTAGCTTGGTATTCAGTATAAGTGTTTCTTGTGGGATTACAGAACACTTATCAATTTAAAAATAAAAGGATCATGAAAACCCACTGACTGTATTGTTGACTACTTCAACCTGATGGTATGCTTATTTGTGAATGATTTTATGCTCAAGGGTTGGATATTTAATAATGCAAACAATGATTACACATTAAATGAATGATTATGCCCTTACTAATCATCAATTCTTTCAAGCAGTCAATAATACAATCAACATAATACTCTTCAGTTCATTAGTGATAATTGTGTTAATGTGAAGGATGGGCATGTATAATTGTTTATTTTGGGCTTTAACTCTATCAATTTAAAATATAAGGCTCATGGAAACCCATTGATTGTATTATTGACTGCTTAAACCTCATGGTAAGCTCATTTAGGAATAATTTGAGGATCTTACCTTGTTCTATCTTAAACTTGTAGCTATCTTTTGTGACTCAGTTATTCCCTTGAATGGTGATAAGATTGGAATTTCTTAGTGTTTAATTTCATGTTGCTAATTGAAATATTGGCATAGGTGGTCGATAACTTAGTACTATGTTTCTCTCAATGTTATGTTTCTCTTAACATAGTACTTAGTATAAGTATTTCTTGTGGGATAACAAAACACTTTTGTGTTTCTTTTTGTTCATAACTCTATCAAGTTAATAATAAAAGGATCATGGAAACCCACTAGTTTTATTGTTGACTACTTCAAGCAATTAATGTTTTGGGGGCAGAGTTGGAGTTTTGTGTGAATAGTGTTTAGCTATAATACAAAGGTATAGAGTTCAAATTATTTTATATATAACATATCCAACAATAATTATGCATTTTATTCATATACATTCATTAAATTATATGTAGCATATCATAATTACCCAAACTATTCAATAAACTATGCGTTGAATGAATGATTATGCCCTAACTAATCATTAATTTTTTCAAGTAAGAAAAAACATAGTTAACATAAAACAAACCCAAATGTATTATGCAAACTAAATTGATATGCCCTTCTGAGATGACTGCTTAAATAAATGCATGTTTTGGGGGTAGAGTTGGAGTTTTGTGTCAGCAGTGTTTAGCTATGACTAAGATGCATGAGATGTGAGGTGTTTGATGGTACACCATGTTGGGTTTCTATCACTTAATTAATTTATTTAATTTTATAATTATAATAAAGATAATATTTTAAGTAGATAATTCTTTAGTTCCCTATCATATGTTACCATTTGAAAGTTTTCATTAGTAGCCATATATGCAATTTGTTAATGCAATGTGGGATAAAGATGCACATTTTTTTTTTGCTCACACTCTTTAAGGATCACCCTGTCAAAGAGTTGAGGTTTTGGGCATGCCATATTTTTTTCATTATTTATTGGTGGTGGATAGCATAATACTATATCCTCATAGGTGGTGGATAACATAGTGCTATGGTTCTCTCAAAACAACCAGCAATATAGTCAACATCAATCAAGATAATAATAGAAGGATCATGGAAACCCATTAATTATATTGTTGACTACTTGAACCTGATGTTATGCTTATTTGGGAATGATTTTAGGATCTTACCTTGTTATGTCTTTATACCTAAATCTATCTTTTATGACTCATTTCATGATGAGGGTGATTATAATTATCCCTTAAATGGTGATATGAATGGATGTTTATAATGTTTACTTTCTTGTTGCTAATGGAAAAAATGACATAGGGGATGGATAGCTTAGTACTATGTTTCTCTCAATGTTCCGTTTATCTTAACTTGGTACTCAATATTGGTGTTTCTTGTGAGCTTGCAAAATACTTATTGTGTTTATTTTTGTCGATAACAATATCAAGTTAATAATAGAAGGATCATGGAAACCCATTAACTATAATCATTACTTCTTGAAGGAATTAATGTTTTACAGATAGAGTTGGAGTTTTTTGTGAATAGTGTTTACCTATGATAAGTAATATGCCTAAGATGTCAGGTGTTTGATGGTACACCCTGTTGGGTTGCTATCACTCAATTTATTTATTTAATTTTGGAATTATGGTAAAGATAATAATTTAAGGAGACAATTCTTGAAAACCCTATAATTAGTTGGCATTTGAAAGTTTTCATTAGTAGAATTATATTGAATATATTAATGTAATGTATGGTAAAGATGCACATTGCTAGTTTTTGATTTGCTCTCACTCTCTGAGGATAACCCTGTCAAAGTGTTGAGGTTAGGGTGTGTCAACTTATTTTCATTAACATAATATGATTATATGAATCTTGAAGATGATTACATTTGTTAAATGTTTTCTTTATTTGGCATATGATTATGGACAAAATATATGTCTTGTGTATTTTTGTTTGCTATGAACCATCAGTTTGTGTAATGGTCCACTGTTATCCATCTTATTACAATTTGTGTAGTGCCCTACATCTTTCTTGTATGTATAATACCCTTTACATTCTGTATAATGGTCTATTGTTGTCCATATTGATACATAGAGGAAAGGAACCAACAAACTAGTTTTTTTTGCCTTGATGTGTTGTTAACACACGTTAACCTAGTCATGAGTTATGGACATTGATTGATTTAGTGGGGCCTATAGACACGTCAGATGGAAATGCAAGCACATTGGCTAGTTAAGGTGTTCCATCTTGATGCTTATATGTATAATAACATTTACATTTTGCATAATGGGCTATTGTTTTCCATCTTGCTACATAAAGGAAAGGAAACAATGAACCATCAATAAGTATAATTGTCTGTTGTTATCCATCTTATTATAGTCTGTATAATGCCTTACGTCTTTATTGTCTGTATAATACACTTTACATGTGATACATTTTGTATAATGGTCTATTATATAATACCCTTTGCTTATCTTGATATGATAATGGGATACATCTATTTGAATTTTAGATTTCTAAAAAAATCAAAGTTGTAATTTGATTTATATTACATGATAACACATGAGTTCATTGCCCTGTTAGTAAAATGACACCCAAACATATACATAAAAAATATATTTGAAGGGGGTACCACTATATCTTATCATAGCTATGGCCAATGTTGATCTAGTTGCATGAGCTGAATGCCATGTTCTCTGTAGGAAAAAACATTAAATGATTGTCTTTACCTTGCAAGCTTTAGTAGTTTAGTTGATTACATGATATTGAGTTCATAGTGTGTTTGTTTTACAATTTGTCGGACTTTTGAAATAATATTTAATATTGATAATGAACAACATCATACTATTATACTAATTGATGGTTCATTGATTCCTTTCCTTTATGTAACAACATGGACAATAGTGTAAATGGACTCAGGGTCAAAATTCCAAACATTCAAATTCTTTTAAAGTATAAAGCTATAATACAAAGGTATAGAGTTCAAATTCATTTATATGTGGATTATCTAAGAATGATATACAAATTATAAAGGGTATTATATAGACAAGCAAGATTCAAGGCATTATACAAACTGTAGTAGAGGATATTATACAAGCAATGAATGTAAATACAAACTCTTTTTTTAAAAGAATGTAAATACTTGATCTATATATACCATTGCAAAGAATGTAAAGACTATGAGTTTTCCCTTACCTCCAATAAAGTGGATAAACATCCTTATAAGTTTGATGGTGTGATTGTATAAACTCATAGTGTGATTGTATACTGAGAGGAAATGCTGAAATGAAGAAATATGGATGTTGTCTTATGGAGGGAGTAGAGGGGTCTCTATCATGATCACTTTATTATTGTTATTTTAGTTTATAATAATGCATTTTAATGGGGGCATGCACACTCAACCTATGAACCCCCATTACATTTCATTATGATCCATACACATATGGCACTTGTAGATGGTAATAAAATTATGAATTTAAACACCATTGTACTATGGCTTATGCTATAAAATAATTTGAATGATTTTAGAATTTTGACCCCTGTTATATTCATTAATTTTGAATAGTCATATAGGATTAAACCATGTGTTAATGTTGTTTATTCTTTCCTAAGTCCTCTCTAGACTTTTGACTTGAGAACTTGGTAGGCCTAATTATGCTTAGAAATTTTGATTTGGGTTGTGTTATGTTGATTTCTTTTAGAAAGTTATGTATCACATCAAATCTAGTATACTACTTAAGCATGCAAGGTAAAGACTGTTGGGTGAATATTTTGTCAGTCAGCTAACTGATGAGCAAAATAGGTCTTATCAACCATAGCAAGGGAGATTGGTCATCCAAAGTTGCATGTTTACCACATTCAAAGGGGACAAATCTCTCCTCTCATCAAGAGGAGGTTCCCTATAAGTATGAAGGGGCTATATACTATAGATATAAGCAGAAAATAACACTTAGGGGTAGGGTAACACCATCCATCTCTCTTTTTTTAGAGATGATGCTCACAAACAAAGGAGAAATCCTAGTGAAGACACTGAAGGCACTTCTCTTCTTTTAGAAGTGGTCTTGCAGCAAATAACAGGAGTTCTTTTAGGTAGTGATAAGTGAGTGGTAACAAAGTGTAGGAACTAGCAGGATGAAATGGAACACAAAGTCTCCACCTCAACTGCCCAAAGATAAAATAAAAAAGATAATGGGGGCACAAAGTCATCCCAAAATCCTCAACACAGAAAGAAACTAAAAACACACACTAAAGACAACTATAGCAGCAAAATTTTTGAAAGTAACTGACTACAGGACATCTTCCTTATCACTTCCACTAATTCTACCTATTAAATTAAATAAACAAGAATGCATCTAGAAGATAGACATAATAACAATCTCCTAAAATGGCACAAGCTCTAACAGCACAAAGTCTGCAACTAACTTGCTTTCTCATTTAGATAAAATAATATGAACAATAATCTAAGCTCAAAGTCTCAGTATTTGCCTTTCAATTTAGGCAGAGTTTTGCTTTTGTGTATGAAAAAAAAGATCTCCCCCTGTATAACATAAGAGATTGCAATATATATCAACCCTGAAGGTCATGGCGCTTTGTTTCATGAAATGGCCCATGCTGTGCATTCAATGCCTTGAATGCATTTTCAATTCTGTCAGGGGAGCCATGCTGGAATAGGGCGACTGCCTTAACTATGGCATGTCATTTTATCTCATATGTCTTCTCCTGGGTCTAGATCATCTAGTGTCTGTGCAGCTATCCATTTTGTCTTTACTCCAAGGGAGGTAAACAGGCCATGTATTCAATGTTTAAGGGCTCAAAGATCTACCTTGTAGACTGTTCCACCTACTGGAATAACTACTGCATAGATATTTTGGCCTTTCTCTCTTTCTACTGTGATTTGAGCCCTCAAGCTATCTTTTCTCATTTCTGATTCTTTTGGTTCCTCCTCTCAATGGTTCTTCCTTTCAACCTAAAGGTCCTTGAATTCCTTCTGGTCCACATTTAAGCCTGCAAAGGTCATTAGACACTTTATTGCCACAAATTTGATGTCTTCGGGTCCGTCATCATTTGAAAGGTAACGGCTAGTTGGTTGTCCTAAATTTGACAGCTGCGGGCCCGTCATCCTCCTTAGCAATTCCTTTGTGTCTTTCCTGCTTGCTTTTGCCATTTTTCATCAGGATTCATCCTTTTTACTATGTCTTTGTATGGGAGTGCTCCATCTTTGACATCTGTCGTAGTTCGCTACTTTGAAACTTTACCAACTTACAGAAAATGGGACCCACAACACTTCTCACCCGAGCAGCTTCAAAAAGGAAAGAGAACATGTGGCACTTTCCACTAATCTTAACAAGTGACACATGGCATTTTCCACTGTGAAACAAGCAAGGACACTTGGCAGCATCCATTTAACTTATAGAAGTTTTAGATACCTTTTGAGAGTCCTACAGAAGATGACACATGGCAGTTTCTATTGAGCTTTAGAAATACTATACAAATATTTAGAACTCATTTGGATTCACACAAATGATGGCACTTGGCGTGCTCTGCTCACTTTTAGCAACTCACCTAGGGCCCACCATAGTCCTTACTCAATAATGAAACCAAAGGAAGAAACTGTAGAAGTTGACACTTAGCGGCTTTCGTTGAGCTCTATAAGGGACACGTGGCGACTTTTGCTGCTTTTTAGAAAAACATGTTAAAACCTTTTGCAATTGCCACTTGGTGCCCTCCGTGAGACTCTAAGAGAAGCTTATTGAAAGAAGCTTATAAGAAACTTTAGAACACAGATGTAGACACTTGTCGCGCTCTGCTGAGTTATAATGGGACACGTGGCACATTCTATTGCTTTTTAGAAACAAGTTGTAATGTGTCTCGACAGATGACACTTGACAGCTTCCACTCGACTGAGACTTAGAAAAAACTTTAGGAAAAATGAAAAACCCATGCAGAAAGAAAAACCCATGCCTTGTGTCATAACCCTTACTGTCTCAAAACTGAAATGCGTAGGGACAAAAATTAGAGCGCACAATAGAAACTCAAAATAAAATATAGAGTAATTTACCCTACAAAGGGAAGAGATAAATTTTTGGCTTGTAGGACCAAAAATAGTTCACATGTTGTCCTAAAATAAGTGACGAATTTTGGGAACAACAGCTTGCTCCAGTTGGGGAACTTCCTTCAGTTAAAATTTTGGAACAACTAAGGGGAGTATAAACCAAAATCTTTAGTGCCTTGAAGTATGCCATTGGGATATGGAGTCATGCTACCCAAAAAGGAAAAGCTCCAAAAAATAAAAATGAACAACACATAATAGAAACAAAGGCAATACAAATATACATATGTACAGGTGAACTTATCTGATACTTCAAGAATTGAAGTGCTTCAGATGTTGCCCATTGTGAGGCAAAGAAAAGGGTGTGCCATCTTGGTATTTCAACATAAAGTTATTTTCACCATTGAGCTCATGGATAGTAAAAGGGCCTCTCCACAGGGAATCAAACTTTCCATGCATTCCCTTTGATTCTCTCCTCTTGTCCCACAGGAGGACTTGATCTCCAATTTGGAAATCACGATCTTTTGCTTTCTGGTCGAAGAGCTTCTTCACCAGATTTTGATGGGTTGCAATTCGGTCCACCACTATAGTTCTCTGCTCATCTAGCTCAGTTAGGCACATGATCCTCTTATCGAAGGAGCTTTCATAAGTTTGATCCTCAATTGCCTTGGCCAATTTCAATACTGGCAATTTTAGGGTGATTGGTATCTCAGCATTGAGACCATAAAGAAGTTGGAAAGGAGACATACCAATTGCCCTTTTTGGTGTAATTCTATCTACCCACAAATATCAACCAATGCTTTATGCCATGTCCTTTGGTTATCATCTATCATCTTCTTAATGATAGTCACCAAGTTCTTGTTACTTGATTCAGCTTATCCATTCCCTTGTGGAAAGTAATTAGAAGAGTGAGAGAGGGTGATCCCATAATAAAAATAGAACTGAGTAATCTCCTGGGAAGTGAAACAAGCTACGTTGTCTGTGACAATCTTGGTTGGGACCCCAAACCTGGAAATGATGTTCTCCTTGAGGAAATTGCACACTACTTCTGAAGTAGCATGTTTGGTTAGGATAGCTTCCACCCACTTGGTGAAGTAATCTGTGGCTGTGATGACATAATCATGTCTAGCACTTGAAGATGAGTTTATAGCACCAATTAAATCAATGCCCTATTGCTAAAATGACTCTTCTATCACCACTGGCTTAAGAGGCAGAGCAGCTAACTTGGGTCTTCCATCAAACTGCTGGCATAATTCACATTTCTTTACCCACTTATACGCATCTTGAAAAAGAGTAGGCTAGTAATACCTGGCTTTAAAAATCTTACGGGTAGTCACGAGAGTATAAAAATGTTCTCCATAGGCAAGATTGTGGAAAGACCTCAAAAGTTGGTTTTGCTACTCTTTATCCACGCAGCGAAGGAACACTCCATTAAGGCTCCTCTTGTACAGGCCGTTGCGTTGTCCCAAAGGACAAAATTGGCAGCTTTCAACTTGATAATCCTCCTTTCTTTATAAGATAGGCGGGTAGGACACTCACCATAAGTAAAAAAATGAGCAATATTTGAATACCACTCATTCGTGATGGAGACAAAGAGGACTGTTGACACGTCTTCTGCTTCTTTTTCTTCATGCTCTATTTGTGTTGGCTTGTTATCAATACTTAATTGATAAAGGCCCTTTCCCCACACCAGCTTCATTGGTTTGATGACTAGATCAAACTCTTGGATTTTTTCAATCCAATTACCTCTTTTCATCCTAAACTCCTGTTGAGTTAATATGGATTTAATCGTGGTATCAGGAACTAAGGTAGTAACGTGTGAATTCAGGATGTAAAAGCAGAAATGTTTCACTGCCTTCACCACTGCATAAGCATGCTTCTCCATGTTTGAGTATTTCAGCTCATGAGCTTTGAGAGGATAGCTCATGAAGGATATGGGAGATTCCACACCTTCTTGGTTCTGCTGAACCAGAATTGTTGAAAGTGTTTGTTCGAAAGCATAGCTATATATGGTAAATTCATTGTTGTAGTCTGGACAAACCATAATTGGAGCCTGAGCAATGGCTGTCTTAATGTCTTGAAATGCCACTTTGCCTTCTTTAGTCTAGCTAAACGTGGCTTTTCCCTTCATCATGTTTACAATATGGTGAGTCTTTTCATCAAACTCAAGGATGAACCTTCGTAAGAAATTCACTTTTCCAAAGAAAGAGTGAACTGCAGTCTTACTTGTGGGAAGGGTAAGCTCCTGGATGGACTTAACTCTATCTGAATCAATATTTATGCCTCTTTTAGACATAATGTGTCTGAGAAGTTTCCCTTATGTTACCTCAAAAATAGACTTCTTGAGATTCAAAGAAATGCCATTTTAGCGGCAACGTTCCAGCACTTGTTACAAGTGGCACACATGATCTAGGCGATGCTTAGAAAAGACTATTAAGTCATCAAGATAAACCACAATGAACTTACCCATTTCATCTTTGAAAGCAAGATCCATTGCTCTCTGAAAAGTGGCACCAACATTAATCAGGCCAAATGACATTCTCCAATAGGCAAAGGTGCCCTATGGCGTGGTGAACACAGTTTTATGCTGGTCTGCTTCACCAACTTCTATTTGATTGTATCCTGAGAAGCTGTTTAGCATTGATAACATCTCAGAACTGGTCACTATTTGAAGCACTTAGTCCATGATGGGCAAAGGATAGTTATACTTTAAAGATGACTGATTCAAATTCTTGAAGTCTACACAAAGGTGAATTTTGCCATTCTTCTTCCTTATAGGCACTATGTTGGCAATCCATGTGGAATGATGGATTGGGAAAATGATTCTAGCATTCAATATTTTTTGTATTTCAGACAGAATAGTACCTGATATCTTCGGATTATACTGTCTAGATTTTTGCATGTAAGGTGTCGAATCACTTTTGAGAGGAATGTCATGGCAAATTTCATCAGGCCTAATTGACTTCAAATCATCATAAGAGTATGCTAAGATGTCCATCTACTGGCTGAGCAAAGTAGTGAACTTGGATCTCTCATCAGGAGTGCAACACTTCCCAATGTTCACCATCTTGGGATCTTCCCTTGTACCCAAATTTATTTGATCAAACTCTTGAGAGGAGCTTGAATCTGTTTGCTACTATTTGATGAATCTATCATGCTTGTCAAACAACTTCTTAAGGGAAACCAAGCCTTTGGGAATTTTATTCCCTTTAAGTTGCAGGAACTCCTCACTTGCGTCTGCATTTGATCTAAGGGCGGGTTCAAGCTATTGAGGCCCATTACCTTCAAAATGAAGCTGTTGAAAGATATCCTTTTGTTCCAAGAAGAAAATTATTTGATTGTCATTGTTGAACACTTGCCAATGACTGGCACTATCAGGCACACTAGGTCGAAAGACCAATTCAATAATGTACTTGTCTCCTTTGAAGTCCGAGTGAGGAACTAATAGAGTTGCTGAAATGGCCAGCGCGTCAGCCTGGTCATTGAATTCCCTTGGGATGGTAGAGATGCTAAAAGCATCAAAGCTTTCAATATTATCCCAGATTAGATTGCGGTAATGATGCAATCTCTCATTCTTAGTTTGATACAGGTTTCTCACTTGACAAATCACCAGTTTAGCATCCCCCTTGGCATAAAGGAGTTTGATGCCTTTGTCCCTAGCAGCCTTCAATCCAAGCAACAAAGATTAATACTTAGCTGTGTTGTTGGTGTTATTGAATTACAACTTATATGATGAAGGAAAAATATCTCTTTGAGGAGATATCAACACAATCCTGGCTCTTGAACTAGTAGAGGAGCAGCTACCATCAAATTCTAGAATCCATATCTCATTTGATACTAATTTTTCTTTATTTAGAGAGGGAGATCCTTCCACACTTGCATTGCATTATACCAATTCTTCTGTTGTTCTAGCTGAACGTATTTCTAGGTTGACACCTTCAATAGCTTCAAAAGGTGCTTCATGGACTTCCTCTGTGGATAGAAAGTATTTACCCATGCCTGAAGACTCAAACATAATTTGAGCTTCCAGTGTTGATGTTTGGGTGACCACATATTTTGCTTCCTTCTCATGGAGTAATTTCTTTATAACACCTTTGACTGGGATTCTTGCTTTGGATAGGTCCATGCTCAATTCACCTCCAACGTCCTTGCAAAAATTCTACCCAATAAGGATGTTGTATGATGCTGGGATGTCGGCTAGCAGGACAATCATCTTGATTATTTTATCTGGGAACACTGCAAATGCAAATTAGGTATCTTTGATTTGTTGCATCAATGGTACTTATTTGTTCTCCTTGGAGAAACATCTCCCAAATGTCTTGGTCAATGTGAGACCAAGGGATTCTGCCACTTTGGTAGGCATGACATTATCTGAAGCTCCAGAATCAATGATGCAATTATTCAGTGATGTCCATTTATCAGCAAGGAGACATAAAATGGTTCAGTCCTCCCAAGAGTAGAAATAGAAGTAATGACAAGGTTGTTTGGGATAGACATGTTCCTTGAGGGATCATGAGTTACCTTCTTATCTTCTTGTTTGGCTGGGATGGTTTGGTTCTTTACACATTGAACCGACTTGTCTAATTGCTCAAGATTAGATTGCAAAAACTCAAATTTAGACATTTGAATTTTGGTTTTCTTTATATGGTCAATGATATCAAATGTCTGAAATGGACTATAAATAGAGGATGGGAGCTCATCCTTTTAGTTTTTAGAAGCGGAAGGATTAGTCAACAAATTTGAAAATGGAGGTGAAGGCGCAATTGAGGTACTCACCTTTTAGCAGTCACTAGGTCCTTTGGCTAGAAAAGCAGAGTGGTTCCCCACTTGGCAATCAAAATTGTTGGTTGAGGTCGCTACTCTGTCTTCTCTTTATCAACTTGTTGGGATGATTGATTCTTGGACCGTGTAAAAATAGTGTATGATCCTTTAGCTACTTTACCTTCACTTCTGGGTCCATCCTAATAATTCAAGAAACTAATTTTAGAGTTGCTAGCTAATTCTTCTTCTTCCTCAGTGAAGAGATTAGCATCATCTTTAGGATTTAACTCAGGCTGGAATGAGAAATCTGATTCAGCTTCAAGATATCCAACTGCTAAGTTGGTTGGAGGTGCTTCAATGGCAAGATTATTCCTCTGAGGGGGAGGAAGGCAATTAGTTTGCCCTTGATTCCTGGCTACATTGCCTTGGTATGACTGATTTTGAAATGTTCTCCTTGCCATATCTCTATATGAAGGAGTAGATGACATCCCCTGCGTCATTTACTTTCTAAGAGCTAGCAATTCGTTTGCTAGCTTCTGCACCATTGGATTAGTGGTGGCTGTAGGTGAGTATTTAGAAGATGAAGAGGGTTTTCTTTTATTTGGATCTCTTGTTATCTTTCTAACCAAGATAAGGTCATCTTACAGCTCAGTGGCCAAGTCTTGAGCAGCAATAAGGTCTATGTGACCAGCACGTCTCAGCAGAAAACTCACTTCAGGTAATTGTGAGTTGATGAAGAAGCATTTGAGGTTTTCAGGTGTTGGCTGAGAAATAGTAGGAATTCTATTCTTCAGCTTGTCAAACTTTGCTATGAAATCCCTCGTAGGCTCATAAGGTTCCTTCTTCATCTATGTGAGCAAGGCTAGCAAGGCATGTGCATCTTCTACAGGCTTAAACCTAGCTTCAAATTTAGCTTTGAGGGTGTTCCAGTTAGTCACTGACCTAGCCTACAGATGGTAGAACCAGTCTACAGCAGCACCTTGTAGTGTCTTCATGAATATTCTGACTGCCACGTCCTCAAACTCCATGCCTATCACACCACAAGTTATGCTAAAAGCTGTAATGTGTTCATCAGGATAAACTCTCCCATCGCAAAAAAAAATTGGGAAAATTCTTTCTTGAGTTACGTAGAAGTTCATGTAGGGGTGGAGTGAGATTGAATGGACCAAAAGAGTTACCCCAGGGGCCTTGAGCTACCATGATTTGGTTATGGAAAGCAGGGATAACAAATCTGGGTGGAGTATGTATAGGTAAAACTCTGGTAATAGCAAAAAAAGAAGCTCTACCTTGTATTGGTGACCTCGTACAGATGGGAGGAACACTCTTGGATCATTGAATTTAAGGTTGTGGAGGGAACAAATCAAATTTCCCTTGCTGTACCAACTCAAAGATTAGGTTAACAACACCTTGGGCTCTCTAGCTTCTGGTATAGTGTGGAGTTGTCAGATTGCAAGATAAAAATGGGAAGGGACTAGTCTTGCTTCAGCTTGAAGCTTGAGGCTTCAAACTACTTGTTCTTCCCCAGCGGAGTCGCTAAAAAGCTATTGGGTGAATATTTTGTCAGTTAGCTAACTGATGAGCAAAATAGGTCTTATCAACCACAACAAGGGAGATTGGTTGTCCAAAGTTGCAGGTTTACCACATCCAAAGGGGACAAATCTCTCCTCTTATCAAGAGGAGGTTCCCTATAAGTATGAAGGGGCTATATACTATAGATATAAGTAAAAAATAACACTTAGGGGTAGGGTAACACCATCCATCTCTCTTTTTTTAGAGATGATGCTCACAAACAAAGGAGAAATCCTAGTGAAGACACTGAAGGCACTTCTCTTCTTTCAGAAGTGGTCTTGCAGCAAACAATAGGAGTTCTTTCAGGTAGTGATAAGTGACTGGTAACAAAGTGCAAGAACCAACAGGATGAAATGGAACACAAAGTCTCCACCTCAGCTACCCAAAGAGTGAAATACAAAAGATAATGGGGGCATAAAGTCCTCCCAGAATCCTCAACATAGAAAGAAACTAAAAACACACACTAAAGACAACTATAACAGCACAAAGTCTGAAAGTAACTGACTTTAGGACATCTTCCTTATCACTTCCACTAGTTCTGCCTGGTAAATTAAATAAACAAGAATGCATCTAGAAGATAGACATAAGAATAATCTCTTAAAATGGCACAAGCTATAACAGCACAAAGTCTTCAAGTAACTTGCTTTTTCATTCAGATAAAATAATATGAACAACAATCTGAGCTTAAAGTCTCAGTATTTGCCTTTCAATTTGGGCAGAGTTTTGCTTTTGTGTATGAAAAAAAAGATCTCCCCCTGTATAACATAAGAGATTACAATATATAGCAGCCCTGAAGGGCATGGCGCTTTGTTTCATGAAGTGGCCCATGTTGTGTATTCAATGCCTTGAATGCATTTTTAGTTCTGTCAAGGGGGCCATGCTAGAACAGGGTGGCTACCTTAACTATGGCATGTCATTTTATCTCATATGTCTTCTCCTGGGTCTGGATCATCTGGTGTCTGCACAACTATCCATTTTGTCTTTACTCCAATGGAGACAAATAGGACGTGTCTTAAATGTTTAAGGGCTCAAAAATCTACCTTGCAGACTGTTCCACCTACTAGAATAACTACTGCGTAGATATTTTGGCCTTTCCCTCTTTTTACTGTAATTTGAGCCCTCGAGATATCTTTTCCCCTTTTTGATTCTTTTGGTTCCTCCTCTCGGTGGTTCTTCCTTTCGACCTGAAGGTCCTTGAATGTCTTCAGGTCCATGTTTAAGCTTGCAAAGGTCATCAAACACTTTATTGCCACAAATTTGAGATCTTCGGGTCCGTCATCATTTGAAAGCTAACGGCTAGTTGGTTGTCCTAAATTTGATGGCTGTGGGCTAGTCATCCTCCTTAGCGATTCCTTTGTGTCTTTCCTGCTTGCTTTGGCTACTTTTTGTTGGGTTTCATCCTTTTAACTGTGTCTTTGTAAGGGAGTGCTCTGTCTTTGACATCTGTCGCAGTCTGTTGCTTTGAAACTTTACCAACTTATAGAAAATGGGACCCAAAACACTTCTCGCTCGAGCAACTTCAAAAGGGGAATGGGAATAGGTGGCACTTTTCGCTGATCTTAACAAGTGACACATGGCATTTTCATTATGAAATAGGTGAGGACACTTGGCAGCATCCGTTTAACTTATAGAAGCTTTAGATACCTTTTGAGAGTCTTGCAGAAGATGACACATGGTAGCTTCCACTGAGCTTTAGAAATACTATAGAAACATTTGGGACTCATTTGGATTCACACGAACGATGACACTTGGCATGCTCTGCTCACTTTTAGCAACTGACCTAGGGCCCACCACAGTCCTTACTCAATAATGAAACAAAAGGAAGAAACTCCAGATGTTGAGACTTGGCGGCTTTCACCGAGCTCTACAAGGGACACGTGGTGACTTTTTCTACTTTTTAGAAAACATATTAAAACCTTCCATAGTTTTCACTTGGTGCCCTCCATGGGACTCTGAGAGAAGCTTACTAAAAGAAGCTTATAAGAAACTTTGGAATGCGGATGCAAACACTTGTCGTGCTTTGTTGAGTTATAACGGGACACATGGCACATTTTTCTACTTTTTAGAAACAAGTTGTAATGTGTCTCGATAGATGACACTTGGCAACTTCTGCTCGACTTTGAGACTTAGATAAAACTTTATGCAAAATGAAAAACCCGTACAGAAAGAAAAACCCGTGCCCTGTGTCATAACCCTTACTGTCTCAAAACTGAAACACGCAGGGACAAAAATTGGAGCACACAACAAAAACTCAAAATAAAATGCAGATTAATTTACCCTACAAAGGGAAGAGAGAAATTTTTGGCTTGAAAGACCAAAAATAGTTCACATGTTGTCCCAAAATAAGTGACGAATTTTGGGAACAACAAAGACAATCATTTAATGTGTTTTCCTATAGGGAATGTGGCATTGAACTCATGCAAATATATTGAAATCGACCACAACTAGGATAAGGTACAATTAGTTCAAAACCTTGTTCTTTGTTGTTGACTATGATAGGGTAATGGGGCACTAGCTCTTGTAGTCATTGCAATGGAGCATTTCAAATAGCATGCGAGTAACTAGTCTAAATTTTAACCATTTTAGTCAAGGTACATAATGCATTCAACTAATGTTAACTTTTAATTATCTTGGTCAATTAGGGGTTAACATCTAGTGTGGGGGTCCACACCAAATGTACTGGCTCAATACACTTAGCAAGAAAGCCTTATCTTGTAAATAAATTATAGCCTTATCTTGTAAAGAAAGTCTATTATATAAGGTTTATTTTTTATTATTTGTATTGTAAATAAATTAGGTAGATGGAGCACTGATAGAAGGAGTAAGTAACGGAGATGTAGAGGTTAACTTCAAGCGTGGATGTCCATTATAAACTTTTTAACTAGTTACATTCAATGCTCATAAGTTATTTTGGTTGGATCAATTATTAGATCATCCATTATGAGTGTAATTGATGGTATGTTTATCATGGGATATCACATTGATAGTTAACTTCTACATCCTCTCTAGTTACATTATCTATCGATGATCTATATGTTTTTTTAGCATGTTATCTAGTTGAAATCCTTATCTTGTGTGAAGGGGCATGCAATTTGAAAATGATGATTTAATATTTTATTTATCATCACTTGTATTAGCCCATTAGCCCTTTGTCGATGAACCCCACTTATTACATCCTTGATTCTGATCTCATGCTAAACATACCATCTAGTTACACTCATAATCAAAGATGTCAGAAATGAGGCCCATCTGTTAGGATTGTGGAGCTAAAAGCTTCACTGATGCAAACAGGAGAGGAGGTTGCAGGAGAGTTGCTGAGTGTCAGAGGCACCGGCGTCGGTCAGGCCAACCGACGTTGGCAGGATAGGGCAGGAAGGAAACCGACGTCGGTCAGAGATCGGCCGGCGTCGGCGACCCCCAGGCAGACAGGGACCGGCGTCGGTCGCCTGTGTGGTTCGACTGCGAGCTATTTACGGGCAGTTAGCTAACGAACCAAGTGTTTGCATGAAGAGATCTATTTTTAGACTGAGAGCTGCGGATCTAATTATTGTAATTAGATGTCTGATTATTGTTTGATGAGATCTATATAATAGACTCATGGTTGTATTGGAAAAGTGTGCTAGGGAGTAAGAGAGCATAATTATAAGCTCCTTCTGTGTGTGAGGTAGAGCAATAGTGCGTTCCTCCTAGTGCCTCAGTACCAGGTGTGTTGGTGCTGGATTGGAGAGCCAGCTGGGTTCTTCAGGAGTGTAGGATCTTGGTCACAGTTGCATGGCCTATATAGGAGATCTACATGGTAAGTAAGATCGTTGATCTACAGGTGTATGTGTGTGCAAGGTCGAGGTTCACAGGTGAGCAGAACCGTTGTTTGATTTGCAGGTGTGCAAGGTCATATAGATAGCAACACAACAGGGAGCAGTATCAGGCAGGATCTACTTGGAGTACAGGTGTGTACTCGGATAGATCAAGACAGGAAGGCAAGGGAGTTCCTTCCATAAGTATGGTCTGTTGAATTGCAGGTTGTTGTAGATTCATGGGAGATCTACTTGAAGTACCTTGAGTACTTGTGGAGCACGTGGAGTGCTTGTGGAGTGCGTGGAGCACTTGTATTGTGCGTGGAGCACGGGAGGTGAACACCAACTCTGTATTTGAGTTGGGTGTTGGGACCTATGAGAGGGAGAGCTTTGGGGAGAAGAATTACTGTTCACTTGAGGTGTGGGAAACCTCTGTAAGGTGGTGGAGAAGAAGTGGCATCTTCTTTATTGTATTCTTTTCTGTATAAAGTGTTAATACAAGTTGTGTATTGTCTCTCATATGCTGTGTTATTCTGAATTCTAGTTACTTGTTGATTCTGGTTATTTCCGCATATTTAAGTTGCTTGAAGTTTGGTAATCAATTGTATGCTTCCGGTTTCGCATCCTAACAAGTGGGATCAGAGCATGTTTGTTGTTCTAGATTCCTGACACCATCATCATAGGGCTAATGAGCCAATGAAAAGATGGACAGGAGGGTAATCAAAGTATCTAACAGGCACATGTAGGTCAAATGTCAATGTGGCCTCCATGTGCCTGCTAGATACTCTGATGGTAGATGAAGTATCTAAAAGGTAGGTAGAGGTTAACTATCAGTGTGACCTCCATGTGCTTGTTGGATACTTTGAGGGTAGATGGAGTATTTAGTAGGGACATAGGGGTCAATTGTTAGTGTAACCTCAATGTGCTTGATACATACTCTGAGGGTAGATGGAGTATTTAGTAGGCATATGGAGGTCAACTGTCAACATGATCTCCACATGCTTGATAAATACTCTAAGGGTCCCTCCCCTATGTCCATTATGTTGGCCCTTTAGTCTTCTAATGATGGCGCCTACTTCTTACATCCTCGATTATGAGTGTAACCAACATGTACATTTAGCAGTTAAGTCAAATGAACTGGGGCAAAGTGATGAATACATGGGATGTGACTAGCCTAGGGTTAACATCCAACGTGGATGTCTACATCGAACATTTGTCAAAGTGCCTTAACAAGCTAGTATATTCACATTTTTGACTGATGTGTTTATGAGCCCCACCAAATCGCTGAATATTTAATGTTCATGGTTTGGCTAACATTCGTTAACATGTTAATGAAAACAACTGATTAAGGTAAATAACAATAGTCAAGGTAAATGACAATGGTTAAACCAATGCTAGAGGTTAAGCCAAACGCTAATTAAAAAATTAATTTTAATATCTATTGAATGTTGACTTGTTACTTGCTTTTCTTTCCTATATTTGAAGACTATACTAGTTCTCATTTTCCATTACACTATTCATTTCTACCTATGTAGGATCCCATTAGCAAATAATTCAAATGATAATGGTTAAGGGGAAAATAATAATGGTTAAGCCAAATGCTAAGGGTGAAGGAAAATTAAATGTTAACCTCAGTCTTTCATTCCTCATTCAGTCATTCCTCATCCCTTCGTTAATGGGCCTAACTTATTACATCCTTGATTATGAGCCAATGTTGAATGTACTAGTTGGTTATGTTCAAAATTGAGGATATAAAAATTTAGGCCCATCATTGAAAGGTTAATAGTGCAACAGAATGGATAGAGGGAGGAGGATTTATAGAGTATCCAACATGGACATGGAGGTCAACTATTAACATGACCTCCACATGCATGCTAGATAATCCGAGGGTAGATGGAGTATCCAATAGGTACATGGAGGTCAAATATTAGCGTGACCTCCACGTGTCTATTAGATTTTCTAAGGGTAGATAGAGTATCCAATAGGCACGTGGAGGTCAACTATTATCGTGACCTCCACGTGCTTGATAGATACTCCTAGGGTCCCTCCCCTTCGTCTATTTCATTAGCCTATTATCCCTCTGATGATGGGCCCCACTTCTTACATACTTGATTACTTCCATGTCTTTCCCATATTCTATTTCTCATTTGCCATTACCCTATTCCTTTTTGACCTCTACATGAGCTAGAGTGCCCATTACCTAGTTTTATAAGTGTGTGTTGTATTCTTAGGCGCATTTGAGTAAAGGCATTTACTATACCAGTTGGTTACCTATAATGAATTGGATTGTCTACGTTATTGAATCTTGAACCTCATTTAGCATAATATCATTTTAGCATCTAAGAAGGGCACAACCTTTACATTTACAGATGAGCAACCAATGAAATGTAAAACATGTTTTTTAAAGTAATATGTTCAGCATGGATAATATTGTATTTTTTAAACTCATATTGTATTATATTTAAACTTATATTATATTGTATTTAAACTTTTATAATTTATAGTGTGCAACATTGTATTTTTTTGCACTAACGTTCATAAACAATCTTTATTTAAACATTATTCTTTTTCTTTTGACAACTAAATATATTATGTCATATTTTTAGTATATTCAATGTAACCTATAATGGCATCCACGTTGGTGGTGGAGGTAAAAATGTGAGATTTAATTTTTTTTTTCCATTTTACCATAATAACATAGTTTAACCCTATTTTTGACATCTATTTGACTATCATACGGGGTATTTTCTTCTTGCCTGGATACAATGATTGAAAAAGTTTGATATATTGATTATTTACCTTGTAATTCTCCAAGTTATGTGAGGAAGACTCAATAACATTGTCAAATAGCAGATACAAATGTACTCACTCCACATACACTCCCTCTCAATTGTATTTTCATGCATTGCTTCTTTGGCCATGATATAATAAATGAAGAAGAACACTACAACTCCAAGTAAGTATGTTTTATTTTGCCGAATATTTTAATTGATCAAGCATGATATAAAATATTCACATAATGGGGTTACAAATCATTTAATGTATAAATTTGACATATAATGCATTGCACTTTTATCAAATACAAATTGGGAATATAAATTATTCACATAATACAGACAATACATTGTACTTATATCCCTTCCATAAATAGGCAATGTATATAAAGAATCGTTATATTGTTTACTTCTCTCTACATGATTGTATGTCTTTGTTATTCTTAAAATTATATTTTCATTAGTATATAGTTATCTAATATAATGTCTATGAAATTGTGTGTATGTTATCTTATATGTCAATTCCATGACTATTCCTGAACCAAAACATGGTCATGGTCCTTTTGAAAGCCTTCACTCATTGGTAGTTGAATTATCTCCAATAAATTTACATGACATAATTGAACAAGGAATGAAGAAGTTTATGTATATTTGGACAATCATCCAATGGAATAGTAGAGATTCTAACACAAATAATTAAAGACACATTGGTTAAACTAAATAACATTGATTTGATAATACGAAAACATTTTTTGGTTTTAGGTTATTTTCTTTAATTATTTAAATGATTATAAGTTGTACACAACACTAACCATTAATCATTTTTTATTTGAACTTGGATACACACAAAACTAGGTGGTTTGTAGCCTGCATAAGATGTTAATGTTGTTGAACCTGGACTTCAGTCTCCCCTAGTAGAAAATGTTAGTATCATGAATTGATGATCAAATTTTAATCGTTATATTCTTGTGATCGATCATGATTTCAAATTTTAATTGGTGCATTTGTTGTTTAACCTTTTAATGGGAATGTGGAGCAAGATGAGCATGCCAAAACTAGGAGAAGCTTCCCTAGGTTCCTCCAACAACATCATTAAAAAAGGGAACAATCGAGGATGGTAAGTTTTTAATAATTTATTATATTCAAATGTTTATATTATTTTGCTCAATTATAAATTTGAATTCTAACTAGTGCATTACATTCGTAGTGCAATAATGGCAGGGAAGATGGATGCACTATTCCCATTAGTACAAAGATTAAAAAAATTGAATAGATAAAACCATGCTCTACAACCTCCTTCCATACACATGGACAACCTTTTCCCATGAAGAAGGTAATATGGGAAAAGGGAATATGTGTGGTTTATGAATTTATGAAATCGATATGAATTTTGATTGTGATCGTTGTTTTTATATTTTGTTGGTAAAGGAACCTATTATTGTCTCCAAGGAAAAAACAAAATCGCCTTTTTCATCAAAAAATGAGGATGATGTTGAAAATGATTCTTGTGATACAAAGGTAATTCTTCTTTCATGTTATTTCATTTTCAATACACATGTATATCTTATTGTATACATATTTGAGATTTATAACTATTTCACTTCTTTGTCAGGTAAACAATGGTAGTGAGGAGGGGTGCACACCTATTTCATTGGAGGTTGAGGACTTTATAAATTGAGAGCTACCAAAGCATTCATCGATAACATATATGTGTGCACGCGGGCCTAGTTAGAAGGAGAATGTAATGTGTTGGGATTTGAGATTTTTTTTAAGTCATATGAAACACAATTATTATATTTTTTTATTGATTTTACCTTCATAGGAACCTATTATCCTCCCTCACAAAAAGAGCAAAAGAATGGATAGAATGACCTCTTTAATCTCTTCACATGGATATGGGCATAGAAGGAAGGACAAGGTAATATGTTGGGTTTTGCATGTGTTTATTTAAGTCATATTAAATACAATTCTAATATTGTTTTATTACCTTTCCCTGTATAGACACTTGTTATCCTCCCTTGTAGGAAGAATAAAAGAATGGAATGAATTTCCTCTTTAACCTCTTTGGGTGCACATGGGCATATTTTGAAGGACAAGGTGGAATATGGGATATTATGAGTTTTTAAAAGTGAAACAAAACAAGTGTGTGATCTTATTTTTGTGATTTTACTTGCATAGAAACATGTTATTTCTGAGTAAGAAAGAGACTTGCATGTTTCATCTGAACACGAGGATGATGTCAAATTTCAATTGCCATAGGATTTCCATAGTGACATGCCATGATCTCCACACTGTACAAGGGTAATTCTCCCATGTTTTTATATTTATAGTTTAGATGTATATCCTATGAATTTAAAGTTGGAGATGCTTGTTTAATTTGATTCTTTTGATGTGTGTAGATTATCTTTGAATATGAGGAGCATGACTAGAAGATTATTCAAGAGTTTGGATACAAGGACCAATTCTATTGTATTGCACTACAATGTCTTGCATTGTATGAAGGTCAAAATAAATTCTTGTCAAAACCATAGTTTAATTCACACGGTGCTTAAATACACATGTTACCTCCCATTTTTGATGGTCAAGCAACAAGGCATCTAATAAAAAGAAGACAATGGAAGTCTATGGAATTAAATTTAAAAAAAATAACTATATGACATGCACAGACATAGGAAATTTTTTTTTTAAAAGAACATGTTTATGACTTCAATGATTTGAGCCTCGAAGGGTTGGCATCTATAGAAGAACTCAATATTTATAATTTTGAAGGAAATAATGAGAAAAGGAGGTAGGGCATTTTAAGGCAGAAGTAATTTATGAAAGTAAGTGTTACATTGTGTGTTTTCAATTATATTGATTACTTCATTAATACATTCACATCTTATGCTTACACACAAGTTATGAAACTTGACAGGAAAAAGAAAATGCCTCGACTGCAAACAAGAATGTGAAGGGGAGAAGACGAGAGTTGAAGGAGACGGTATATTTATTTATCCTTGGTTTTCAATAAATCTTACTCTTGAATCAAATATTTATGTTTTTCATTTTTTATTTATGAAAGTAATTTCATTTTTTGTAATAGTAGGACAATGATGGTTCAACATAGAATAAGGAACGAAAGAGGAGAACAAATATTTTAAGATATGTTTTATGTTTGATGGCTTATTCATTTTGTAGATATTTAGTATGTTTTTGTGATACATCATGTCAAATGTTATGACATACTGAAGAGGGTGGAAATTTTATCTTGGATCCTATTATGAATAGATTTGTTTAGCATAATGAGAATTTTTTCATAAGCAAATTGTACGTAGAAATTTATCTTGTATAAATAAAATGTACCGAAAAAGTGAAAGAATTCTAATTTAGGTTTTAGAATCATCTCATAAAATATTTTCACATGTGTTATATTATTTGCAATAAACATGGTGACTACCACTGCATGTCATTATGATAATTCAAAGGTTTTGTTGTTGAGAAAATATCTCCAAACCTGTGCATATTTAATTTGTTGGGTGAATATTTTGTCGTCAACTAACTAATGACAAAATGGGTATATCAACCACATCACAGGGAGATTTACTCCATGAAAAGTGTGGGTTTACCAGATCTAGACGAGGTAAATCTCTCCTCTCATCAAGGGGAGGTTCCCTATGAATATTTATATGCTATATGTATATATAATTAAGCATAAAATAATACTTGGGGTGGTATAATAACATCCACCTCTCTTTTTTTAGAGGTGATGTCCAAAGAACAAGAGAGAGAAATCCTGGTCGTTGGCCAACAACATTCCTCTTCTTTCAGGAATGGTATCCAGCGTAGAGCAAAAAATCACCTAAAATAAGTAACAAAGTTAACAAAGAAACCTACGTAAGCACAAAGTCTTCCGTTGTCTCCTTCACCGATTCGAAATACGCGTAACCGTAGAGTGAAACGAAGCACAAAGTATTTCCCTGAAACTACAAAGGATAAAAGGATCACAAAGATAAAAGTAGCTCAAAGTCTCTCTTTTATCTTTTTGAAACATCCTCAAATAATATCAACACACACACTTTGCTTATTAAATCAAACAAATAAGAGATTATCAGGAAAGAGGACATAAGAACTATTTTCTAAATAACGCAGATAAATTCAACACAAAGTCTGAAATAAACTTGCTTCTCATTCATTCAACAAAATATGATTTACAAGTTGAGCACAAAGTCTCAAGAAGTGTCTCAATTTCAGCAAAGTTTTTGCTCTCAATTATCAGAGATCCATTTACAAAAGAGGTCCCCTCTATATATAGGGAGAAACCTTCAAAATTAAAAAGATTAAAATATAAAAATATATTAGTCAAAGATGAGTCAGCGTTGACTTTGAGATATTTTTTAGATTTTTACATGTAATTACATATTACAAAATTGCATGCACTTTTGCATGACAAAAGTGCATGGGAAGAGGAAGAAGAGAGAAGGAATGTATGGGCGACAAAAATTGCCGCCTGTGCACGTCAGGGAGAAAGTGTGCCGGCGGCAATTGACAAAAATTGCCGCCTGTGCACATTAGGGAGAAAGTGTGTCGACGGCAAAAATTGCCGCCGACGCATGTTGAAGAAGAACGTGCAAGGGCGGCAAAAATCACCGCTCTTGCACTTGGAGGAGAGGAACCGAGGATGCATGGGCAGCAAAAATTGCCACTCCTGCATAAAAGAGACCAAAAGATTCAAGGGTGGCAAAAATTGTCGTTCTTGCATGTTGGGTGCAAACACTTGTCACATTTTGCTGTCTTTTTCCATCGGGCTTTTCTCTTCAGTCGGGCTTTTCCTTTTTTGGCAGACTTTTCCTTCGCTTTGTCTTTTTCTGTCGGGCTCTCTTCTCGGGTAAATTCAAAGGAATTTTGCCTTGGTCATTTCCATCAAACAATAAGTTCAAAGGAATTGTTCCTTTTGGGCCTTGAACCAAATCCGAAGGAATTCTATCTCTTTTGGCTTCTCTTTGACCCTTAAACAAATGCGTTGAACCAACCACTCGTTGAACCTGCTGTTGATGCTTGCCGATGGAGATTTCTATTTGAACCAAGGCGATGAACCAATTCTGAGAATGACCAATTGTTAGAAACCGATTCTTTTGATTGAACCCACCCGCAGAAGCCGTGAAGCCCATTGAACCTGCTAATCTCAAGCATGTTGATTCCATAAAAACATATTTGTAGAGTCCGTAGTTTTTTGACAAAGCTTTGAAAAATGAAGAACCTGAATGCTTAGAACAATTTTTGAAAGGGGAAGAGAGGATTTTGATCTGTAGGTTGTCCCAAAAATGAGTGGCATTTTTTTAGGACAACAGCTGGCTCCAGTTGGGGAACTTTCTTCTATTGCAAAAATCGATTGAAGGGAGTAGAATCTAGAATCTCCAGTGCCTTAAAAGCGTGCCATTGGGCTATGGAGTCATGCTACCCAAAAAGAAAGGCTCTAGAAAATGAAAACAAAAAGCACAAAATAGAACTAAAGACTATACAAATATACATATGTACAAATGATCTTATCTGATGCCTCAAGATTTGAAGCGCTTCAGATGTCGCCCACTGTAAGATAGTGAAAATGGTGTGCCATCCTGATAAACTAGTAGGAAACCATTTTGTCCCCAGAATCAGTGACGAGTGAATGGAACTCTTCAACAGGAAACCACTTTTCTATGTCTTCCCCTTGGTTCTCTTCTCTTGCTGCCCCTTGGCAAGACTTGCTTTCTAGTCTAACCATGAATCTTGGTTCTCCTGCGTAGTCCCTATTTCAAATTCTAATGGGCAGCAACTTGGTCTATTACCATAATTTGTTGTTCTGATAGTTCAGTCCAGCACATGTCTTGATTGTCCCCTTCAGATGCCTGGTAGACCACCGACTCGACATCTCCTTTGTCTCGAGTAGCTCCCCATTCGAGTAACAGAGATTCATACTCGGCAGTGTTGTTGGTGTTACTGAATTACAACTCGTGTAAAGAAGGAAGAATATCCCCCTTAGGAGATATCAACACGAACTTGGCCCCAACACCTGTAGAGGAATTACTGCCATCCATTTCTTGGATCCAAACATCACCAAAAATGGATCTTCTGTTAGATTTCTCTTCATTTGAGATGGAAGACCCTTTTTCATTTGTACTGTGCCCTATCAATCCTTCTAATGTCTGGTTTGAATCAATTCCTAGATCACAACCTACCAAAATTTCATCTCCAGGAACATGGACCTCCTCTGTGGTCAAGAAGTAATCACCCTTGCCTAAAAACTCAAACAAAATTTGAGCTTAAGGGGCCGACATTTGGGTCTTGACATCTTGTACCAACTTGTCCAACTGATTGGGGTTGGATTGCAAGACTTCAAATTTAGTGATTTGACTTTTGGTCTTTTTGACATGATTAGTTATGTCAAATGAATGAATTGGACTAGACACAGAGGATGGGAGTTCATCCTTTTGGTTTTTGGGAGGGGAGGGAGGACTGGACTGTGAAATTGAAGTAGAAGTTGCAGAATTGTTTGGGATACTTACTTCTTTAGCAACCACCGGGTCTTTTGGATGGAAAGACAGAGTGGTTTCATGTTTAGCAATTGAAACTATTGGTTGAGGTCACTCCTCTACTTTCTTTTTATTATCTTAATGAGCTAATTGGTTCTGGGACCAGGTGAACACAACATTTGACCCCTCAGTTGCAGTGCCTTCTCTTTTGGGTTCATCCTGATAGTTCAAGAAATCGATGTGGGAGTTTCCATCTGATTCTTCTTGATCAAACTTAGGTTGGAAAGAGAAATCATGTTCTGTTTCCAAATATCCAACTGCTGAGTTGGTTGGAGGCACTTCAAGGGCAAGGTTCCTCTGTGGGGGAGGAAGGCGATTTGGCTGCCCTTGACTTTTGGTAGCATTGCCTTGATATGGCTGATTGGGGAATGTCCTCCTTGGTATATCTTTATATAGAGGAGCAGAAGACATACCTTGTGCCATTTGCCTTCTAAGGACCAGCAATTCATTTGCTAGCTTTTGCACCATTGGATCAGTGGAGGCTTTAAGGGAGTATTTAGAAGAAGGAAAAGATTTACCTCTGTTTGGATCTCTTCTTATCTTTCCAGCCAAGATAAGGTCATCTTATACCTCAGTAGCCAAGTCTTGTGCACTAGTAAGGTCTATGTGTCTAGCCCGTCTCAGCAAGAAACTCACTTCAGGCAGCTGTGAGTTGATGAAGAAACACATGAGATTTTGAGGTGTCGGCTGGGTGATCATGGGAATCTTATGCCTCAACTTGTTGAACCTGGCAATGAAGTCCCTCATAGGCTCATGAGGTTCCTTCTTCATCTGAGTGAGCTAGGCCAGCAAGGCATGTGCATCTTCTGCAGGCTTGAATCTGGCTTCAAATTTGTCTTTTAGGGTGTCCCAGTCAGTCACTAATCTAGTCTATAAGTGGTACAACCAGTCTGCAGTAGTGCCTTGTAGTGTCTCCACGAATAACCTGACTGCTATGTCTTCAAATTCCACCCTTATTATGCCACAGGCTATGCTAAAAGTTGTGATGTGTTCATCAGGATGAACTTTCCCATCACCAAAGAATTTGGGGAAATTTTTCCTTGAACTGCATGGAAGCTCATGCAAAGGGGGAGTCAAGTTGAGTGGGCCAAAAGAGTTACCCCAGGGGTCTCGAACTGCCATGATTTAATTATGAAAAATAGGAATAACAAATTTGGGTGGAGTGGCCAGATTGCAGAATAAAAATGGAAAAGAACTAGCCCTGCTACAGCTTGAGGCTTCAAACTGTGCACTCTTTCCAAGCAGCTCTGGTTTTGCAGACCAGATAATATAACGGAGATGGAGGAAGATGGTAAGGCTATAATGATAATGGGTAAGACATGGAATGGAGTCACTAGACTATTTAATGGATAAGGGTTATAATGATTATGGGTAAGACACAGGTGATGTGTCAATCTGAAACTTGAGGTTCCAAATTGCACAAAATTACTGTGTCCCCAGTAGAGTTGCCAAAAATTGTTGGGTGAATATTTTGTCGTCAACTAACTAATGAGAAAATGGGTATATCAACCACATCGTAGGGAGATTTATGCCACAAAAAGTGTGGGTTTACCAGATTTGGATGAGGTAAATCTCTCCTCTCATCAAGGGGAGGTTCTCTATGAATATTTATACACTATATGTATATATAATTAAGTAGAAAATAATACTTGGGGTTGTATAACAGCATCCACCTCTCTTTTTTCAGAGGTGATGTCCAAAGAACAAGAGAGAGAAATCTTGGTCGTTGGCCAACAACATTCCTCTTCTTTCAAGAATGGTATCCAGCATAGAGCAAAAAATCACCTGAAGTAAGTAACAAAGTTAACAAAGAAACCTACGTAAGCACAAAGTCTTCCGTTGTCTCCTTCACTGATTCAGAATATGCGTAACCATAGAGTGAAATGAAGCACAAAGTCTTCACCTGAAACTACAAAGGATAAAAGGATTACAAAGATAAAAGTAGCTCAAAGTCTCTCTTTTATCTTTTAGAAACGTCCTCAGATAATATCAACACACACACTTTGCTTATTAAATCAAACAAATAAGAGATTATCAGGAAAGAGGACATAAGAACTATTTCCTAAATAATGCAAATAACTTCAACACAAAGTCTGAAATAAACCTGCTTCTCATTCATTCAAGAAAATATGATTTATAAGTTGAGCACAAAGTCTCAAGAAGTGTCTCAATTTCAGCAGAGTTTTTGCTCTCAATTATCAGAGATCCATTTACAAAAGAGGTCCCCTCTATATATAGGGAGAAATCTTCAAAATTAAAAAGATTAAAATATAAAAATATCTTAGTCAAAGATGAGTCAGCGTTGACTTTGGGATATTTTCCAGATTTTTGCATGTAATTACATATTACAAAATTGCATGCACTTTTACATGATAAAAGTGCATGAGAAGAGGAAGAAGAGAGAAGGAATGTATGGGCGGCAAAAATTACTGCCCTTGCATATTGGAGAAGTTCTTATGCATAGGCTGCAAAAATTGCCACCTGTGCACATCAGGGAGAAAGTGTGTCGGCAGCAAAAATTGTCGTCGACACATGTTGAAGAAGAACGTGCAAGAGTGGCAAAAATCACCGCTCTTGCACCTAGAGGAGAGGAACCTGGGATGCATGGATGGAAAAATTGCCTCTTCTGCATAGAAGAGACCAAAAGATGCAAGGGTGGCAAAAATTGCCGCTCTTGCATGTTGGGTGCAAACACTTGTCACGTTCTGTTGTCTTTTTCCATCGGGCTTTTCCTTTTTTGGTGGACTTTTCCTTCGCTTTGTCTTTTTCTGCCGGGCTCTCTTCTTGGGTGAATTTGAAGGAATTTTGCCTTTGTCATTTCCATAAGACAAAAAGTCTGAAGGAATTGTTCCTTTTGGGCCTTGAACCAAATCCGAAGGAATTCTATCTCTTTTGGCTTCTCTTTGACCCTTGAACAAATGCGTTGAACCAACCACTTGTTGAACCTGCTACTGATGCTTGCCGATGGAGATTTCTATTTGAACCAAGGGGATGAACCAATTCCAAAAATGACCAATTGTTAGAAACTGATTCTTTTGATTGAACCCACCTGCAGAAGCCATGAAGCCTATTGAACCTGCTAATCTCAAGCATGTTGAGTCCGTAAAAATATATCTGCAGAGTCCATAGATTTCTGAGAAAGCTTTGAAAAATGAAGAACCTGAATGCTCAGAACAATTTTTGAATGGGGAAGAGAGGATTTTGATCTATAGGTTGTCCCAAAAATGAGTGGCATTTTTTGGGGACAACATAATTATTAGTATCTTTATGAAAGTTGTAGATTCGAGAGAGTAGTGCAATTTTACCTAAAGTTCTTATAAAGATCCTAAGCTAGATTAGCTAGTTAGAATTTGATCATATTTTTATTGTATCTCTGTTCAGATTACCAGAAACTGAATGTAGACCTAAATGAGGATGTGAAGCATGTGCACATACTTTGTGAAAAATCATAGTTTCCAATGTTATCTAATTTTTTAAAGAACTTGTAAGGATTTTTTTTTTAAAATAGCAAAGGGTTCATTTTAATATACATTTGTATACTTTTATTGTGGGTTTCTTAGCATTACATCCTTTTGAAAGTTTAATGAGATAAGGTCTTATGAATTAGAATTTCTACTTGAGGCATTTTGACAATAATAGCATTGTTTGCTTATCTTAAAAAAAAAAAAAACCATCCATGTTACAATATAAGAGTTACTCATAGCCCAAATTACTAAGGAACAATGAATGAAATAATCCACTTTCCAACTAGATAACTGAGAGGAATAATAAAGGGATGAATAAGCTAACAAGTGGGATAACTCGCTCATGTAACATGTATAGGAATGGTCAAGTTAATTTATATATAGATGCTTAAATATAAACCCTATGCCACATGTAGACCAAAACTTCACAAACACTCCTTATGCTAATTTATTCACCCCATTTTCCACTTATCACTTAGTTGTTGAAGACCCTTGACATTTGAATACAATTTTTAGGTTTATATGGATGAAACAAGAGATGATTAAAATTTTGATCCCTGTAATGTAAATTTTTTTCAAGGAATCAAAAATTACAATCAAAGATAGAAAAAGTTGCATCTGGAGGGGGATTTATTTAGAAACACACTTTCATAGAAAATGTTGCACCTAAAGGGGGATTTATTTAGAAATATACTTTCTCTAATACAAATAAAATATTTATTCGAATGAGCTTTATGAACCCAAATCTCTTCAAACAAGTTATTATTTCCTCCAGATTCTACAAGGAATATGGATTTGAAGTTAGATATTTTATTTTACATGGGAAATTGCTTGATCTCTATGTTTTTAAAAAACATTGCCTTATATAAAGAAAATAAATAAGGCCAAATAACTTATGAGATATCACCACATATTTTCACCCTTGTAGTAAATAGTTTCATAATCTAAGGAGTTTTACACATGAAAAATCCTAAGTTATGGTAAAAGGACAAACACACAACCCTAAGATTTTGACACTACCCATGGTGTGTTACACAAAAATTATATTAATAAAGGATAAACACACAAAAGTTCCCATGTCCATGCATGTATGCCAACATGTTTTGTATCTATATAGAGTATGATAAAGTATAAGGTGCATATAATATATGTGTTCATCAACTGGGAGTCCTATCAGTTCTATCTTAGTTTTACTACCGTAACATGATGCATACAACCATGTTACATACCAAGAATAATGAATTGTGTTGACACACACACACATCAAATATTAATTTACCTTATGCCGTTTACATGTCCTATGACAGGTGGCATGTACCATCTATAAGTGTCATGTGTGTATGGCTCATAATGAAATGTAATGGGACTTCATTCATCATGTCATTTGCCAATTAGTTATTATATTCATATTCAAAGGCTGAGTGTGCAAGTCATCACGAAATTACATTATTATAAAATGGAATAACAATAATAAAGTGATCATGATAGAGATCCCTCTGCTCCCTCCATAAGACAACGTCCATATTTCCTCATTTTTGCATTTTTCTTGATATAGAGTCACACTATAACTTTATACAATAACACCATCAAAACTAAAAGGATGTTTATCCAATTTATTGGAGGTAAAGGAAAACCCACATCTTTTACATTCTTTGTAATGGTATACATAGATCAAGATTATATACTCACTACTTATATAACACCCTTTATTATAGTTTGTATAATGTCATGCATCTTGATTATATGTGTAATACCCTTTACATTTTATGTCATGGTCTATAGTTGTCCATCTTGATACATAAAGGAAAGGATTCAATGAACCATCAATATGTATAATGATTTATTGTTGTCTATCTTATTGCAGTTTTTATAATGCCCTACATCTTTTTTATTTGTATAATACCTTATACATTATGTGTAATGGTTTCATATTGTCCATATTGATACATAAAGGAAATGAGCCAATGAGCCATCAGTCTGTATAATGGTCTACTGTTGTCCAGCGTATTTAATTCTATATAATGTCCTACATCTTGCTTGTCTGTATAATACCCTTTACATTATGTGTAGTGGTTTGTTGTTACCCCTCTTGATACTTAAATAAAAATAAAAAAAATGAACCATCAATTTGTATAATGGTTTATTATTGTCCATAACGCTTTGCATCTTGCTTGTCTGTATAATACCCTTCACATTTTGTATAATGGTCTACTGTTTTCCATTTTTATACAAAAAATATAGGAACCAATGGAGTTGCATGTCATCATTTTACAATGTTCACATTTGTTCAGTAATGCAAAAAAAAAAAAAAAAAAAACCAATGAACCTGTCGATAGGAAATTGATTGAAATTTTGAATGCAGATTGTGATCCCAATAATCAGACTTCATGTGACATCCCTTCATAGGACTAGATGTCTATTTATTTTGTTAATGTCATATATTTACTAAATATTTATGTTTTTGCATCTATTTAGCTTCCAAGAATCCCAATCCCTCCCCTAAAGCAATTTTGTGGACCAATCTAAAAGTCTTGAATAAATGAATGCAAAGTTGGATGATGACCTTCGAGAATGCAAACTAAGGAATTTGAAGACCAAGTTAATAAAGAAAGGAACAACAACTTGAAGGAAAGCATTGAATGGATGAATACAACCATATCATCTTTAACAAATGAGATCGAGGAGCTAAATATTTGTATTGAATGTGTAAGGAAAGAAAAACTATAGGCTCATATGTGGCTCAAGGATCAAATTGCGTCATTGAGAGTACATGAATTTCTCTCGGGTGTTAGATCTATTCCTTTAGAATTATAGAATTATAAGAATGCAAGACAAAATAAACTTTATGAGGAAAGGATGAAAGTGTGGACAAACTTTGCAATCCATCTTATGACTTACCCTAACACAACTCCCACCACATCCATGATTCCTAACTCTAACATTGATACCAATTATCATAATTAGTGTGTTCCTTTACTATGGTTCATTTCACTATAATTGTTGACTTATATATATATATATATATATATATATATATATATATATATATATATATATATATATATATATATATATAAGTCAACAATTATAAATGGTTCATTTCATAGTATTTATTAACTTTGTAGTTATTCTAATTTGTGAAATTTGAAAATTTTCCTAACATCATGTGTGTTGAATTGGCTAAATAAATACTTTGAAAGAACAACAAAATAATGAAATATGTTGTGAATAAATACATGCTTTTATATCTCAAATTCATTGTGAAATTTTACAGGGTTTTATACGTAAATCACTTTTAGTGTTTTTCCACATGTCCAACATTTAGCTTTGCACGGATTCAAATGTTTAAGACATATAACATCTCATTACATATAAAAGACAACCAATCAACTTCAATTCAACATATAAATATCATTATTCATGAAAACTATTATTGATTTACTTCTTTTACAATTGCTCTATCCAATTCATTCTGAAAAGAAAATGGGGATTGGGATGTTCATTAATCGGTCATGTATGCCTGTATATTGCTATATTCTCCAAAAAATCTCATGAACATCATAGACTGGTCCTTAAACCATCTTATACAAGTTTAAAATGTTGTGCATGGGGATGATTCACCTCACCATTATTTAAAATTGACCTCAATCAAAACCTGTTATAACCATCTTCAACAATCTTCTAAAGGAAATTAAAGTGTCTCTTATCAACTAGAAGAGTGAGAAGTGCTTTATCTAGCAATATGTGGATCCTAAGAATTTGTGGATCATTTGAGTCATCCATATCATTGATAATATTATCATTTACAAGAACATCGACAACATTTTCATGGGCAAGGTCATCAAAATTGTTATTGGTATCATCCTAAACAAGTCACATATAGATGCATATCAATAAGCATATGAAAATAATTTACAATTTAAAAAATAAGGATGAAGAAGAATCAATATACAAATAATACTTACATGGGCATAAACATGGCCTCTCGATGAAAATTCCTGACCAAATTTCTTTCTCAAGTCACTAACTTTCAACATGTGTTTGCACACATGGCCTTGGATTGACCACATGCATTCACACATTGTAAAATACTAACTCACCATTCTAACCTTGTAAAAAGTTTCCTTTTTGCTCTAAATTCTCACCCATGCCACATCAAGGTCAATCTCATTGAAATCACATCACCATTAGGGATGCTTTGTGATTTCGTCTGTGGCTTGTTCTATAAGTGCTCAAGCTTGAAGTTCTTATAAAACCCGCTTTCCTTGCACATCTAGCTCCACTAGTAATACACAAAGACAGTGGATGCCAACTTCATCACCAACCAATCCACTCTTCGATGGGATGAAAATATAATTTCATTTATAAACATGTGCTTCAAATGAGAGTGATATACTTCTATAGCAACATTTATCTCTTGACCCGCATGGAGCATTGAATGCTCATATTGCCCATATGCCAATATACTAGAACCATCAATATTTTCAATAGTTGATGAATGATTCTTGAGTTGCATATTATTGCATGAAAAATATTGGGTTACAAACCATTGCCTCTTTAATAGGTGACTTGTGAATTATTTCAACCAGGCTTAAAACATTGTCTACCTTTTTTTAGCATAATTAACCTTTGCAGTCAAGTTTTTCAGCCATACTCTCCTCATGTGCAAACTACAAAGGTATTTATCACATTATAACACTTTCCTAGATTGGTAATGATAAATTAAACATTAAAAAAATAGAAAATAAAGAATTGTTTTCAATGACAACAAGAGTGACAATGTGCATTGATCACTAGCTTCTACATCCATGATGTCAAGTTCATAACATTATCCCTCGACATCAACACCCACATAACATTAATTCAATTGTGCATACTATTAAATACAAGAAGTGTGTACAACTTAACTTTCAACACAAAACATAAATATAAGTCTTATACAATAACAAGTATGAAGTTGTAAATTTTTAAATCTGTAAGTACCTTATGTGTATTTGTCCCATATGTGGATTCCCTTAAAAGTATATTATTATGTGTATACTTCAACATACACTGATGTTGTTCAGGAAGCTGGAGGCCTAAGAAAAAGTGTTGATCCTCCATTCTTTTTTTTTCAAATTCTTCATACACAAATACTTTTTCAGGATTTTTAGTGATAAATGTTTGAACACTATCCATGTAACTAGGTTGAATTTGTATTTTTCTTCCTTCAACCTTCTCTGAATATTGTGGATGTCATCTTTAGTCCTAAAATAATCCCTCTCCATCTTACCTTCGAACAATGTAAGTTTTTCATGGACCATGTAACAATGATTTTGGTGAACAAGTTTAGGAGTCAAGCCCAACAACAACATCCTCTCCACCTAATCCTTCAATGCATCACTAGTGAATAGAGCCAGAGTATAATGACTATCCCTGAATTCATCAATCTCTTGCCCATGGAAAACCATGCCTCACCAATCTATATGGCCCATGTTTTTATATGTAATCAAAGCATGTTCTTGTATCTTCATTAACACATGGATAAAAAAGTGACATTGGCATCCAGAACATAAATGTTTATGGTTAGGTTGGCTACCAATACCAACCTTCATAACATTTGAAATGTCATAATTTGCATCATCTTCAGCCCTATAATCCTCAGGGCCATACATACACTGATACCTTTATATACATACATAAACAATAGTTTAAAAAAAAGACCAATTTATATTTTAAAATAAAGCTATTACAAGACACAATACCCATAATATGTCTTGGAGAAATCTATCAATCTTAATTTTTTACAAGTCATATGGCATAGGATTGAATGTAAATTCATTGATATAGAAGATAATGGGATACCCTGATCTCTTACATTCACCATATAATAAGTCTTCTATACAATCTCTTTGTATCTAGGCAATGATATCTTTAACATTGCCCAGAGTGTACTCCACCACGCTCCACTCTAATTCATTGGAAGAGAACTCCTTAAGACATGGATTTTGCACTGTAAGCAATAAAAATATCTTCCACTTGGATGTCATCTATAAAATTAGTAAGCCAAAAAATAGACTTGTAAATTTATGCATAAATAAGGGGCATTAATAAACAATTGACATTCATAAACAAGCAACATTGATAATTAATTAGCATTGACAAACAGTTACCAATGATAAGCATATTCAATTGTATGAAAAAATAGATAGTAATTACCAAACATATGCATTGATAATGTTGTCCTAAAATCATACAATGTAACAACTTATAAATGCCTAAGGAACATTTAACAACTTACTTGCAAAGATTGACACATATGATATTTAGCATGGATGATTTACTTACAAAGTTATGCTATTTTTTATTTATATTGTCAATTTATTGTCGATGGTAATATAAAATCTAAAAAAAACATTAAATCATATTATAACTTGGTGGCACTTGTAATGGGTTCAACAATAACAAAGTGATACTTCCACGATTTATGTGATAAGTGATTACATTCTTGATACAAGGCCCATCCTTATTAATTTTACATGAAGGAATTGCTTACCCATGGAAACACTTGGTGATGATGTAATCATTATTATCAATTGAGATTTGTAACCATTCTTATCTTAACCATATGTAATAAGACATACTAATATCACTTGTAACATTTAAGTATCACAAAAAAAATTGAAGAGCATAATGAAACTTTCATTCATTTAAAAAATTGATTACAACTTCACATAGTAAGTACTCTTTACCAAGAGAGAGCCCTCATTTCATTGCTTTTGCATATAATCTTTTACTCCTTCCTACTCCCCATGAAATAACCAAATATCATACACAACACATAATGGAAATATCACAAATAAATAAAAATAGTTCCCACAAACTAACACAGATGCCCTCCGAAGTTCCCCTAAACTCTATAATAGAGTTGTATGTTAGGAATCTCACAATATATGATTTGGCATAATTGTAACTTGTCATGGTCATAGTGTCAATGATGGTGTATGTTGTTCATCATTTGTATTCAATTTTGACTCAGAAAGTAGCAAAAGAGGCTCTTTAACAATGTCTTGTAATTGCATAAGTGGTGAAACCACACTAGTACCACTAGATGAAGCACCACCACTACTTAATCTACCTTACCTTGTCGTTGCTTTCACATCCCCAAGATCCTATACATATTTAATCTCTACATCAGTAAACTACCACATAAGTAACACAACATGTCTATGAAGTGTGGCCAACTTCTCATCTCTTCAAAAAATCTTACCAGACATTTGGTCACACATTAATTTAGAATTGCTTTCAATAACCACATTCTCTACATTTCGATCATAAAGAGTCATAATACCATGAAGAAGAGCTACATAGTATGGACCGTTCAATTCGCTACAATCAGTAATTGAAACATAATTAAAGGTTATCACTTTTACCCTTGGACCATGAATAATATACACATATTTCAAACACGTGTTGCTTGTATCACAACAAACAACAATACACAAGGCATATACGTTGTCCATAATCCTATACAAAAAAAGAAAACATTTAACAAAGATAATCATCTTCAAAATTTATATAATCATTTTATATTAATGAAAAGAAGTTGGCACACCCTAACCTCAACACTTTGACAGGGTTATCCTTAGAGAATGCAAGCAAATAAAAAACTAACAATTTACATATTTATTGTACATTACATTAATAGATTGTATATAAGGCTAAAAATGAAAAATTTCAAATACCAACTAATGCTATAGTACGTTACTCTTTCCATTAACAATAATAAATTAAACATTAGAAACATCAATTCATATCACCATTTAATGGAATAGTTATAAGTTATAACCACCCTCAACATGAGCTGAGTCATAAAAGAAAGATGTAAGTTTAAAGATATAAAATTGTAAGATCCTAAAAACATTCTTAAATAATTATACGATTAGGTTCAAACAGTCATGAATATAGTCAATGGGTTTTTATTATCTTTCTATTATTAACTTAATAGTGTTATCAACAAAATAAACACAATAAGTGTTTTGCAAGTTCACAAGAAACACTAATAATGAGTAATAAGTTAAGAGAAACATAACATTGAGATAAACATATAATTGATTTATCCACCACGTATGTCACTCTTTCCATTAGAAATAAGAAATTAAACATTAGAAATATCCATTCATATCACCATTTAAGGGAATAGTTATAACCACCCTCGGTATGAGCCGAGTCATAAAAGATAAATGCAAGTTTAAAGATAGAATAGGGTAAGATCTTAAAATCATTCCCAAATAAGCATACCATTAATTTCAAGGAATCAACAATATAGTCACTAGGTTTTCATGATCCTTCTATTATTAATTTGATTGAGTTATCAACAAAAACAAACTCAATAAGTGTTTTGCAAGCCCACAAGAAATGGTCATACATGCCATCCTTCACATTAGCATAATTATAATTGAACAATTGAGCATAACTTTCACATACCAATCATTTTATCTTAACATAACTATGTTAGCAAGAGAGAACTAACATGCAAAGTATTTACACACCAAATACAAGGGAACTATTCATAAAAATAAAATCTTATTTCAATGTCTTGCATGCATTAGCATAATGAGTATAGTGAATGTATAATATAAATTCTACTTTCCAAGTATCCTATCGAAATCCATGTTAATTACTACTTAAAATAGAACTCACACTCCTATAATCTACCTCTTACAATAGGACATTAGTACATAGGGCATTATAATATTACAATCAAGTATAAAATCAATAAAGCATCAATAAGTATTACATTAATTGTATTGTTGACTGGTTGAAGGAATTAATGATTAGTTAAGTCATTATTTTATATTTATTATATTGTTGACTACTTGAAGGATTTAATGATTCGTTAGGGCATAATCATTCATTCAACACATAATATATTGAATAATTTGTGTAGTTAGGATATGCTACATAGAATTCATTAAACACATAATTCATTCAATGATAGTTACTACTTCAAACAGGACTCACAATCCTATACTCTACCTCCTACAACAAGGCTTTGACTGTATTGTTGACTACTTGAACCCCTAATAGTATGCTTATTCAGGAATGATTTTGGGATCTTAACTTTTTATGTGCTTAAAAATGCATCTATCTTCTATTATTGATCTCATGTTGAACATGCTTATAACTATACTTGATTGTATGTACACAGCAGGGGTGAAATTTCTACACATTCAAATTTCTTTACAATATAGAGCTATAATACAAAGGTATAAAGTTCAAATTCATTTATATGTAGCATAGGCAAAAATGATTATGCATTGAATTCATATGCATTCACTGAATTATATGTATCATATCATAATTACACAAATTATTCAATAAACTATGTGTTGCATGAATTATTATGCCCTAACAAATCATTAATTCATTCAAACAGTCAACAATAAGTCAGCATAAAACAAACCAAATGTATTATGCATTCTAAACTGATATGCCCTTTTGAGATGTTAAACCAATATCATGCTCAAGGGTTAAGGATTCAACAACATAAACAATGCAATTAATTATAACTAACCAACCTGTATAGGAAAATGCCTCCCTGGGGATGCTTCTACATTTCATGCTTTTGGAATTGGCTAATGGCAAATGAGCTCCTACATAGGTAAAAATGAATATTGTAATGGAAAAAAAGAACTGGTATACTCTTTGAATAGGGGAAAGGCATGTAATTAATAACTCAGTGTTCAACAAATATTAACATTTTATTTTTCAAGTAGTGTTTGGCTTAACTGCCATCATTTGTCTTAATAGCTATCCTTTGTCTTAATTATTGTTATTTGACTTGACTATTATTATTTTGCTTAATGTGTTTTTAATGAACATTAGCCCAACTGTAAACACTAGACTTTGACCAATTTAGTGGGCCATGCAGACACATTAACTAAAAATGTGAACGCACTCGATAGTTAAGGCACTCCTAAATGGATGAACTTCTTGCAAGTGGATTTTATGAATTTTGTGTATAATAACTCCTTAACTAACATGGAACCAAAAAAAGTTTAGTTCACTTGGATCAACAAAATACTCAACTTCCATGACATCATTGAACACCTTGACCGCTTCTTAGTTAATCCTAAATGATTGAGCATGGACTAGATTACAGAATGTTCAATCCCCCCATGCTCATAATCAGATCATTTCCCTATTTCACTTACATTCAAGGCTCGCTCATTTATTTCCCCATTCGTGGGTCTAAGATGTTCATTTTGGAAAAAAACTTTGCCTATGTAAAATCTCACCTCTAAGACTAGAACAATACTTAATTTAAAATGTCTTTGTTGAGGAGGAGTGGATTGAGATGGAAAATAAAATTCTCAATGAATCGATCTTCCATTGTGGGATGGACCAAGCCAATTTTGTAAGAGAAAAAGAGCTACTTGAAACTTTAGATGAGGTTCTTCTTCGTGAAAAAATCACTAGAAACATAAATGCAAAGGAATACTGCCTTAAAGTGGGAGATTGAAACACCTCTTTATTTCAAAATTTGATGCAAACTCATTGGATTATGAATAAAATATCCTCCATAAAATATTATCATGGGCACCTACTTTCTACCCCTGAAGAAATTAGTAAGGCTACAGAAAGTATTTTTGAAGAGATCTTAACGGTAACATAATCATACCAATCCAACTCTTATTCTTTACAACTGAGTAATCATTCGAGATAGAGCTTTGGTTTCTTCTACTTGTATCACAGTACATAAATGCCACTGACTAGGCTCCATGTTATTCTCATACTGAAATTAATTGTATGTTACAAAAATCATGCACCTGGACAATAATATAATTAGTTTATGGGATGATACAATATAAATAGGAAATGTTCCTTTTATGGACAGGATGATAGATGCTTCCTCATTATGACAATGTAAATACAATATTTGTTCCTCTTCAGTATGAATATAGTATGGGAAATAAATTCTTTAGAGTAATAATTCAGTTCTTATATGTCAAACTTATACTACTATAATATTTGAGAGGAATAATGAAATTTATGTTTTTTGGGCTAAATGTTTTATTGTTATCTGAATTGTTCTCTAAAGTTGGACTCCTAATAGTCTCTCTTTCAAACTGGACCAATTGTACCCACTAAGATAATTATTGATAACATTAACATCACATAATGCTTTAAATGTTTAGTGGTAGAGCAAGGATCTGCATATGGTCTCTTTGACCTTATCCAAAAGATTAGTGGCACATAAAGGAAACTTTGCATTCTTTGAGGGCATCTAGCTAAACGTTCAAATCCAAATTATGCTCTAAAGGGCCCAAAACTTAAAGAACAAAAAATGCATATAATAATAATAATTTTCAAAAATTTATTAAATTTTTTTCCAAAATATTATTTGGATAGAAACAATGACTCCAATTATTTTATTTTTCAAACCAATTGGAATTTTGTTTGGATACATTTAGTTCATGATAAACCATTTACATTAGTGATTCGACTATCCTAATTTAACCATCCAATAAAGTAGGATTTGTTAATGTTTCATTTCTTTGACCACTACACCATGATCTAATTAGTATCCCTAATATCCCTTGGTCAAAGTTCAACTCTATGCTTTAGAGTTACTCAACAATGTTTGATTTGTCCAAGAGGAGTGGGAAGATGGGATGTTAAGTTCAAATGCATTTTGACTATTTTTTAATGATACCTTTGTTGGTTATTCTTATGCTACCATGGTGTGCTTAACCAAACAACCTTGGACTATTGGATACTCAAGAGCATTGGAAAGCTACCTTTCTAGGAAGGCACCATCTTTTTTAGATTGACACATCCCCTGAGGCACTTAAAATACCTGAGTCCGTATTTAGATTTGACTAGTGGTGTTATATGATGACACATTGGTTTATATCATACTCTCAAGCAGTTGTATACCCATGTTTTAAACTTGTATCATCCAACAACATAATATAGTGCAATTTATGCATAGAAATTCTTTTTCAATCACATTTATAGTAACATCCTCAAGTACCTTGTATCTCCTTCAACTGTATTTATGGAGATTTGCATCACATAATCCAAAAATAAGCTCTTTCGATGATCATGAATCATGATCACCATTTCAACAAGTTTTGTTAATTCCTTTTCATTGGTGCCCAATTCCTTGATCTTTTGAGATATGGCCAACTCCTTAATATTTGGGCCCATAGAAGGTACTTTGATGAGGTTGTGAACTATATTTTTTACCTTCTACTCAGGGATTAACCTGATAATTCCTCTATTATATACACTCTTGGAATGGATGGAATGGATAATAATGAAATGTTCCTTTTATGAATGGGATGATAGATGTTCCCTCATTATGATAGTGTAAATACAATATTTGTTTCTCTTCAGTATAGATAAAATATAAATAGGAAATGTTCCTTTTGTGGATGGGATGATAGATGCTCCCTCATTGTGACAATATTTTTTAACTTTGCTAAAAAATCCTACAATAAATGCTTTGTAACTCCCCCATTACCCTTTTTAACTTTTATGACAAGATTCCTTGTAACTCCTTCATTATGACCCTTGTGGCCAGATTTTGTGTAACACCTCTAACATTGCCATAAGACATAAATATCATTTTCCAATGGCCCACATGTATGCACACTTCTTAATACAAATATATAATAAATTTAATTTTCATCCTAAATACAATGTATGATTGTAGACAATGCTAACTCCTTGTATTATTTTGACCCAAAGTAATTGTAGTGATTTAATTCCCTCTATCTGGTGGTAACCCATAAGGTAGGTAATGAAGTATGTCTTTAGGAAGTTGTTTTACCATTTTATTTGCCAAAATCAATTTATTTGTTCTATAATACAACCCTATAACAAAGATCAATCATTACCCTTCCACCAATTTTATGCAAAACTCATCAATGTTGGGGTCTAACAGATCCATGGGATTTTTTATAGAAAATATCCCAACTCCTTCATTTTTTGTATCTTCACTTCCAAATTCAACTATAACAAAATATGCCTAGACTGTTGGAATACTACTAATTTTTAATAGTTTTGTTGACTTCTAAATATCAAATAAATTAAACATTGGCCTTACACCTACAATAACAAGAATTTGAAATCCCAATAAATCTCAATGAATTTTGCAGCGTTGGTTGCTTTTGAATTTGTGAATAGACCTATTATTTGAATTTGAACGTAGGGGCAACCCTTTAGAGCTAAAATATGAGTGGTGTGGTCATATTGGACATACATCATCTCACATGTATCTAGAATGGAATAGTATGCAAAAATTATGCTTTTTGTAGTTTCAATTCCTATAAATAACAACTGATCCCACATGATATTTTTTTAAATTTTCCTTAAGATTGCTCCATGGTGATTTTTTTTTTCACTTGGTGTGAGACTTTTAGAAAACCTATGTGATCAATAATAAAAACCTAAACATCATTAAAAAACAAGTAATCAAAGGAGTCCAATGTAGCATTTAGATCCTTTTTTATTGTATTTTAGAACTAAAATCTATATCTTCTACAACTTTTTAAAGCATTTTCAACGTTCGTGATGGTTTTTGGGTCTTGAAAAATTATAGATCTTGATGTAAGACCATCAAAATTCTTATAATTTCCTATAAACTTTTCTCTTACACTATAAACTATTCCCAGTGATCCCTGTCATGTTTTTTTGAGTATTCTATATTTGAAACATATTCTTCCCAGAACTATATATTGACCACATTTTCAGTTTTATCACCCGTGTAGTTATGGTAAATCACTACCTGCAAATGCAATAGAAATTTAGAATTATTTTACAATCCACCACTAGGTGAGCCCTCTACTTGGGCATTATTCCCTCTAGATGATCCACCTACTACTCCTCCCGACACTCGCTCTTCTAATTTTACTTGCTATATTAGATTTTGCACTATCTGTTCACTTGATATGTATATTGAGGCTATCATTTTGGGGCCCCAAATACCAACGAACCACTTTTTATTGTATACCATCCTTATATTTTCTCTACATTTACACTTAAATGGATTATATTTTTGTTGTTAAATGTATATGTCAATGTTTAGTTGATGTAATATCAAACAAAAAAGACCAATTCAAGTGTGCTTAGTTTAAATGTAAAATAAGGATACATTTTTTTATTGTACAATAAGTGACAACACATTATCCTTTGATTCCCTAAATTTTATTTTCATTATATATTTATTTATTCACATTTTTTATTGAAAGAGCTTTTTCCATGTATTAACATAACACTATGCCATAAAGCAATTTGTCCAAAAACATGAGTGGAATTATCACACTCCAATGTCATATGGATTGTGGTAAAGCTTAAATCCAAGTTCAATTTTATAAAGTTTCTACCAGCTAAAAATTAGGGAAAACAAAGAAAACATAACAATAAAAAGCCTCACTAAAGAAGAAAAATAACTAAACAATGTAAACAACCATTGGAAGTGAAGGATGAGGCAACAAGTTGTCTGACTTGTTGCCCCAATATCCAAACATAAAATTACATTTTTCTTGCCAATATTGTATGGTGGATCTGAGAGAATGATTTGGGATGAGTTTCATGTGATCAAGCTTCACATTTGTCATAGGTAATGTGTTTTTATCCACAACCAAAGCATCCCTCGATCACTTCCTTTTTGTATGTAAATCCATCTGTTGTAATGTAAGAATTGTGCATAATGTCATGCACATCATATGCATTCATTTGATTAAAACCCTAATTTTCATTCCATAATCAAACCCTTAAACTTTTGAAATATGTTTAAATAAATGTTTCAAACCCTTGAAGCTATGAAATCTTAAAGGATTCTATTATTTTTTACAGTAAAATATATAATTTTATTTTAGGATAAAACAAATTATGTCATTTACAACTAGTAGACTGTAAAAATGGTTGTCAAAGCTAAGGAATATTCAAGAAGTATTTTGAGATATTTTGGCTTGACAATTGATAAATATATAAATGAACAAAAAATGATAAAACATTATAGCATGAACAATGGTTGCCTTTTTATTCATCAACGACCATATTTGGTTTCCATCTCAAACTAGTCATCTTAGTTTCTATTAGGCTGGGCATGGAAACATAATAATGCACATAATCTTTTATAGAAGGAACAACCAAACATTTTGGCTAGGACTGAGGAGTGAAGATTATCAATATGTCTACTACTCCTAGTTTTAAGAGTTGATTGCATTATTAGATTTCATAGATATAGTTTGACAAGAGAGGGAGGAAATGCAATTCACGACTGCTCATAAAGATTTTTGAGTTTTAAGCTCAATCAAACAAATAATAGATGACTATCACCATATCCCTCCACAATAAATCATATGAAACCAATCATAGACCACATATGAAGATGGAATGATGGGAAGGCATCAAGAATTCCATTAACTCTATGTTATGTGGCCAACTAATCGATTTCCCTTCCCTTCGATAGAATATTGTAGTGTCATGAAGACCAATATGTTGAAATTTTTATATAATTCAAAGATAAGGTTCAATGTTGTAAACCATATTAAAAACTAATTTGTATGCAAACTATTGTATATTGGCAACTAATACTTTGAATGTTGAATCATGTAGGTTTATTATGGATGATTTGGAAGGGAATAATTTCTTGCAACTAATTTATACTGAGGCCAAATAGATTTTATGCCATTTCAACTATTACCTTTGAAGGTGAATTTTTTAATTCAAATTTTATTTGTTAATGCTAATATATTATCATAATGATTGTTTTAGGAGAAATAAATCATTAGTTAATCCTCAATGGGGGCACCTGAGTTTAGACATTCTCCTCAACTCGTCAGAGATCATAAGAGGGTTTCAGATGGTGCATCTACCAGTGGGGGTGGAATTCCCACTAGGTCTAGATAACCATTTCATGCTCACTAACATCTCATAGTGGAATCTCAGTGGGCATTAGATTCTTTTTTGAATATAGATGCAAAGAAAGGGACAACATAGGTACTTTTAATGATGCTCTGAGTATTATCCATGCCATATTTAATATTATTTTTCCATTTGTAAAATACTCAATATTTGCTAACTTTGCATCCATATTTTGATTTGTTATGTTGCAGTTAATATTATAGCAGGAGGGGGAGGAGTGGAGTGAAGGCAATGAGGGTGTTCATAAAGTGCCCAATGACTTTGTCTCACAAGATGTATGAGAAATTTTGGTGGTACTTAATATTTTTTCATTCTTCATGTTCATATATGCTTCTTTTTACATTCCTATAATAGTAGAATAATAGACCACTTTTGGCACACCTTCTAATTTTCTATGTTGTTTTTCTATATTTTAGGTTGAGGGGGTAGAACATAGACATGGTGATGCAGGTGATAATGACCACCATAATGACTTCATCCCCCGAAATGTGTGTATTAGTTGTACTTATTCTTTTTTCCCTCATCATGCTTATACATGTTTGTTGTTACATATATGTTTAGAGTGATGTATATATGTTGATCATTATGGTAGGATGAGGTGGAGTTAGAGAAGCTTGATGAGGACATCAATGAGGATGTCAATGATGATGTGCATATTGGTCATACCTATTATTATTTCCTTTATCATGCTTGTACATGTTTGTTGTTCCATATATGTTTGGAGTGATGTATATATGTTGACCATTATGGTAGGATGAGGTGAAGTTAGAGAAGTTTGACAAGGACATCAATGAGGATGGTGATGATGGTGATGTTAGGGTGTGGAGCTAAAAGTTTCACCTAAGGCAAACAGGGAGGTTTTCGGAGTATGCAGTCACTGGCGTCGGCAGGCCACAACCGACGTCGGTCAGGGGAAGCGCAGAAGCAACCGGCATTGGCAGGAGATCGGTCAGCATCGGTCACCTCCAGGAAGGCAGGGACCGACGTTGGTCGCCTGTGGCGGTCAGAACTACTGTTGACGAACAGTCAGTTAAGTGAACGCAAAGTTTGCATGTTAAAGACCAATTCGAAGTCTTGAGCCGCAAGTCTAATTAGTGTATGCATGAGATATATATAATAGACTCATGGGTTGTATTGTTAAGTGGAGAATTTGCAGAATCCAAGTGTGGAGCTTGGAGAGTTCTTCCCATGGTGGAATCAAGTAGGATTCCCCATGTATGTAAGATCAGGTTTGATATGCAGGGTGTGCCAGTATCATGGTGGAGATCTACATGTGATAAGTAAGATTAGGTTGGTCTACAGGGATGTGTGTATGTGAGGGTCAAAAGGAGATCAGTGGGGGAGCAGGATCCAAGGTGATAGCAATACATCAGGAGCAGGATCATGGTGAGATCTACTTGGAGTACCAGTTCGTACTCGATTGTACAGATGTACAATGAGGTGAACAACAGCTTGTGTTAGCTGTGTGTTGTGACCTATGAGAGAATATTACTCAGGTGGGAAGATTACTTGGAGCCCTTGAGGAGGAAGCCTCACAGAGGTGGAAGAAGAGTGTGATCTCTTTATTGTAGTTTCCTTTGTAATGAGTTGAATACAATTGTGTGTTGCCTCTCATATTCTGTGTGTTTTCTCATTGATAGTTATTTGTTCTTCTAGTTATTTTCGCAATCTTAAGTTGCTTATACAATGGTAATCATGTGTGCTCTTAAATCTAACAAGTTGTGTCAGAGCTTTGGGGAACTTTGGTCCTATCAGGTGATGATAATGACTAGCTTTTAGATGCTTCACAATCTTAAGTGGAGCAAGAGGAACCAAAACCTGGAAGAGCATTTTCTTATCCTCAAGGACATTTTCTTTTATTTATTAATTTATGATTATAATCTAGAATAGATTCCTTATTGAATCCTAATTTGTAGATGAGTACAGGATTGTGGATATGGGTATTACAAAGTGGGATTTGCATTGTTGCTTATTACGACCATGTAACACATTTAGTGATGACGGTGTTTATCCATTTTGGTCACTAGATAGACTTAACACTCACCATCTCAAAATTCATGGTTGAAAACCCATTCCAATGAGGTCCCCAAGGCATACTGGTAGTGGGAAAAATAAGCCAAAGGGAATAGTATACATGAAAAGACAAATGGAACACAAGCCAATAGACCTACTCTTAAAAAACCATACTGTCAGCAATAGAAACATGCTAGAAAGATCATGGATGGTGAGGGAGAATGTCTCCCAATTATGTATCTCAGACAAATAGCCTTAAGGGATATCAATGACCAGATGATTGCATATGATTCAAATGAAAACTTGGCACAAATAAGATAAACTTACGTTAGGAAAATAAAATATTGTTGAGAAATAGAGTGATAAAGACAAAATGTAGAGCAAGGGCAAGGTGTAGGGAATAATGGACCTCAAGTTAGTTGTAATCTGTTGAATGGATTGCATGAAGTAAAATTTAAGTTAATTTTAGCTTTGTCAATATTAAATTTGAAATTTTTGCAGCATTCACTGTCTAAAATTTAGAGAGATGACCCTCACACCCATTCTAGTGATGATGATCACTTTCCTTTGAGGGAGTACCTTTCATAGAAAGGTAAAAGGGTTTATCGGGGGACCCAAAAAAATAAATTGCTCATGATGAGCTGCCTCACATAAGTAAATATAATGACTACATCCAAGAAAAATGTTATTATACTTCTATTTTTCACCAACATTAGCGTCTCTTACACACACTCTTCTTCATTCCATTTGGTTTCAATTAACCCTACCATTATATAATTTTATTGCATTTCATATTCTAATTTCATATAGGATTTGGATGGAGATGAGGTGGCACTATCCAAACCACTATGATCCATTTCTTGGAGGTATGATATTCACTTTTTATTTAGCAAACCAATAAGTATATTTTTCATGTTGATGTCTTATTCTTATTTTTTGTCAAGCTTTCTAACCTCGACAATTTGAAATGAAGGTGTCTTCATGGGAGGGTGATATATGCATATATGTGTATTCATTGCTCTTCCACATCAACTTTTTTGTCCTTGACAAGAGGTTTCATGGTCATGCCATGAACATAGATATTACTTGGTAGCTACATACACACACACACACACACACACACACACACACACACACACACACACACACACACACACACACACACACACACACACACACACACATATAGACACACACACACACACACACACACACACACCTATTGTCATGATATGTATGACATTTATGATTTCCAACCATGCGTATTTTTTGGACATGAAATTTCAATACAAGTGTCTCATTTTTGAATTGTAGTGGTTAATAAGTGTTTCATTTATTTATGATTAAAATAATGTTTTGGTGGTTAATATTACATTTAGTAATGCATTGCACGGTGGTGCATGGTAAAATGATGCATTGATGTTCACATGTAATCATGTTTATGTGTATGATATGTAATGATGTTGACATGTAATCTATTGTGTTCACATGTTTAACCTTGTTTTATTTTCAATGTTACAAATGTTATGATCAAGTGCATATGTTCACATACACTATGTATGTTGATAAGCAACCATGGTGTGATGGAGTGAAGTATATCATTTTGTGATTGACTTGTCTCTTTTCCATTCACTTATCTTATTTTTTATTTTGATTTATTCAAGCAACTCACACAATGCTTGAGTAAATGTCTATTGACTATGGTTCAAGAAAGAGGAGGAGGGATGAGGAGGAAAATATCATAACAAGAAAGTTGGAGTTAGAGATTCATGGTATTATATGTTGGTTTTTGACATTTGTAAATATTTTGGACATCTTAGAGCTGGTGTGTTGTGGTTTATTATCACACCTAAAAAATATTGATTTTATGGTTTGAAGCTTGAACTAAATAATAGAAAGTATGATTGTTGTGCCACTTCAAGGGTAAAATCTATAAAGCATAAATGCAAGCAATGAATAAATAATTCCATGATTGATGCCTAACAATGGACAACCTAGCCTATATTTCTAAGTAACATTGGGTTGGAATAGCCCCAAAGTCCTAATGAAACCAACTAGATATAAATTAGCAATTATAAAATTTAAATTTTACTAGTCAAAGGTTATGTGTTGCATATGTCAGTTACTACATAGCCCTACATTACATGTGTTAACATGATAATAATTAGGGGTACAACAAATTGCAAGCTTAGCAATCTATCCTTGGTCAAAACATCTTTCCAAGATTAATATTGACCATAGGATGGTGCACAATCTCTTTTAAACTAATGCCCTATTCTAACAATTGATATGAAATAATTTTGTTTTCCCTTCCATTATTATGAGCTCTCTTAAAGGTGATTTAATTTATATTGTTTTTTGAGAAAATATTGTTAACCCTATTTTTACATTGTAGCTCAAATAGATTCCAATGAGTTGTGTCTCTATTTTAATATTTCCATATATTTCAATGAGTTCAAGATGAAAACTTACGCTTCTTTACCCTCTTAATTTTTGAGTAAAATTCAGGAAAATAATCTTATATTTTCATATGTGTATGCCATCAAAAACATTTATTCAAATTCACCTCTCGAATGGTATGAAAATGTATTCCATAATTACTTATATAGACCTATGATATGTAAATGTCTACCATAATTAGAGAGAAGATGATAACCAACTTGAAATAGTAACAACAGTGGGGCAATATCACTACAAAGTTAGTTGTGGATGAATTTAAGCATAAAATAGCTAAGGAATGAATTCATATTCGACATTTCCTTATTCATGTACTTTAAATATGTTATAAACTCATTATGTCATATTATGGTTGCATTATTTGAATTTTCATTGAATGCTTGTGTTGACTTAGTTGTGTGTTTTTATAGAGGCTTTAACAAATGAAAATCTCAATGCAGATGCCCACATGCCCAAGGAGATGGAAGAACTTATTGCAAGGATGAGATTAGAGAGTGTTATTTCAGTTGAATATCTTCTTGCTTTGAAGTTGTCTCTAATAATGTTACAAAAAGAATCTCTCACGACAGAAAATTAGTCTTTGTTTGAGCTTCTTGAAAGTACAAGAATAATCATTAAAAAGTTGGAAACTACACTCGCTAAGAAGAATAATGTGGTTGAGGAGTTGCACTATATTTTTTTTGCATTGAGGGGTGAGAAGATGAAACTTGAAAAGAAATGTGTCAACCTAGAAGTTGCCCATGCCTACGCAAAAGCACTATGTGACTTTAGGGGAGAGATTGTGAAGGCCATGCAAATAAAGCATGAAGGAATCATTGCCATATATGAACAAGAGTTGGAGGGTTTGAAGGTAGAGTATGAGATCATGTTTGGGTAAGTTCATGAGATAGGGCAAGTTCACAGAGAAAAATAATGAGAATTAGTTATGTGTATTTAGTAATGGATGACATGTATTGTATGTTCTTAGTTTATGTAAGTGTTCATCAAACTAAAGGATTTGAATATAAGTGACCATAAAATAGATCATTATACTGAATATCTAGGCCCTATTGATGAATTAAAAATAATAGTAAATGATTTCATATATCTTGATGGTGTAAATAATTCAAAATTAAGATGAATTCCTTCTCTATCCAAACATGGTTGTCAAAGATGAAATCCTAACTTTCCCTAATTCAATCATTTATTATATTGATCATTCTAGTGGGTCTGTTTGGTATGAAATGGGCAATATCATACACCTTAAGTATGGTTTGGTAGTTTCAATCAATGAAATGGATATGTTTAAAATGTTCAAATAGGAATGTGTTTGTTTATTTCATAGTTGCATGTTTTATGAAAATTAAGGGAATGAATGGTGCCCGTGTTGATTTGAAGTGGACAGTTATAATGAGATTTAATGGTAGGATGATGAGTGACTATAAAGTGGATTTCATCAATGATGGAATGCATGAGTTCAATCTTGAGTTTCGTGGCCCTCTAAATAATATGTTAACATCCCTACTATTGTTTGTGGTTCTTGCATCCATGTTTGTGATATTTTTATATTGCCATTCTAGGAATTTGTGTTATCAATCTACATGTCCTTTCTATGTGACTTCTTTTCATTTACCATTTTCAATACTTTGAACTATTTATGTGATTAATTATTAATAAATATTTATTTTTCTTTGACATGTATGAAATTGGGGAACATATTATGGCATGCCTTTTTAGGCCAATTACCTTATAAGGATAATTATAGCCCTGGGTGATTCATAACTTATTTAAGGTATTATAGTCACAATGACCATAGTCTAAATGATAGATCAATGTAGAATTACAAAATAAAATCATATCTAATTAAATATTTTGTTGAGACCATTGAGTAAAACTTGCATTTATTTATTATAACTAATCACCCTTGGACAAATTGCCTGTATAAGACAATTATATCAAAGTCCAGATAATACTTGGAACCTTTGAGTGAGAACAATTCATATAACTATGTCTGATTCAAAGTGTTTGTTTCTACAAACTAGATGGGAATAATAGCAAAGGATGTGTGTTTTTTATGTATACCATATGTTAAAGCAACATTATGTCTCAATTTAAGTAATATGTTAAATCACATGAAGATCAAGAAAATTACAATGTCCCTATGATACCTTTTCATGTGGTGACAAGTCATAGAGCCTTAGCATTTTGTTGCTACATATTCAAAGTGCTATTATGATGAACATTCACTATAGGGTCGATAGATTATATTTCATGAAAGGGGCTAAAATGAAGAGCTTATAGCAACTGTCATGTTTCATTTAAAATAACATGTTGAGTTTTTTCAATGTGAATTATGAAATCCACCTGATAAAAATCTAAACTTGAATTTTTTGATGCTTGGATTTACCCTGATGAGCTATAGGGAAATATCTCCCATCTCAGTTGAATCTATACTGGCATGTGGGATTTCTTGGATCTCTGATTTAGATGGCTAGGTGCATATGAAAATTGCCTTGAGATAGTGAATAAAGGATATTTTTAAAGAGCTGAGGGAAAATTGAATTTAGTAAACATCTAAAGTAGTTTAAATTTGGAATCTTAAAGACAAAAATCCCTTACGAGAACCCATTTTGGAATCAATTGAATATGCATGAATCTCAAAAGAAATTATGGAAGAGGAGAAAAATCTAGCAAGGCATTAGGATAAAATTGAAAACATCTTTTAGGCAGTGTTTTTAGGAGAATTATAGAAGAAAGAGAAATGAGGAGTTATATACAAATAATAATGTATTACTTTACAAATTCAATGTGACCACATTTATTAATATTCCATATTCATCACATAACTTCATTCAACTGTTGAATAACATAAGGTTGGGCACTTATCAATGCAATCTAGGATTTTAATAGTAGTTATATGGTCCATTAGACAAAGTAAAGAAGAACTACACTGAAATGTTTGATGGCTATTGATAAAATAAAATATGTACAATATTCATCTAATGCATGAGTATACATATGTATTCTCATTAATATCTAGGATCTTGGATTCCAGGATGTTAGATTAAAATATCAATTTATTTGTTTGTATTGAAATATTCTTTTTGATGCATTCGCTTTTGTATTGCCCCTTCATTAAATGATGTTTCAATATAAATTTGTGCACGAAATGTTTTTGTTTAAATAGTTCATCATAGTTGCAACTAACCGTCACTAGATGACATGAAACCACTACCATGTTCTCTCTTTTTTTAATCAAAGTTTTCGGAAAAAAAATTAAATTGCATTCCATATGAGAAAGGCATTAGAAGTCAATTTGCCCTTATTTAGAGATAGCTAATTTTTACTAAAGAGAGTTGTTTTGGGTTATGTTTTGGTATGAATGGACTATAGAGGTTTCAACTCAACTTGGAAATTCATAGAAGCAATACAAATATATACTATTATGGAAAACAAAAATAAAGGGAAAAACAACTACTAATTATAGGAAGCCATACATAAATGGAACATATTGAGCTTAAAATAATTAGTAATACAAGTATATATACAATATTTTAAGAAATTTTAACATTTAATCATCCTCCTTCCTAGGAAAGAAAACATGCTACTTAAAATGATAATGCTTAACAATGATGTTGTTGGTTGGATGCATAGTATTACCATTTTATAACTTGTTTCAGTCCCAAATAATTAATCCTTAGAATGGGTGGGGTATTAACATAGCATGTTTTGTTTTATTTGTTTTAAATTGATTGTATATCTTATTCGTTGATCAGGTTCAATTTGGTTCCTGTAGTTTTAGGTTCCCATGGTATTGTGACTCCCAAATTCAAGTGACAAATAAAATTAGCCAATTACAGTGCAACATGGAAGTAATGTAATTCAAAGAAAAGAATTGTCTAGTCTAATATTGAAAGTTATTAGAGTTTATTGTCTTCAAAAATTCCAAAGAAAATAATGATTCCAAATTTTAGCATAGCATATGAATCGAATTTAGGATACTCAGGAAATTCTAGAGAAAGCAATGTTTCCAAAGTTTTCTCTCTCTCTATAGTTGTAATTTGTAAGATGGTTGCCAACTAATACAAAAACAATTAGTGATGACTTATAAAAAAGACCACATATTGTTATCCCTACTATTTATGAAAACAATTTGCTAAAAAAATAAAATTAACAACACATTTCCTACGAAAAAAAGCAACACACTTTCAATAAGTTGTGCAATGCACATTCAACATCACAAACATATATCCTTGCAGTCAAAACATAATTATGAAGTTATTAAATTTATCCCTATAGTCAATATTTTGACCAACGTTATTTGAATGTTGGATGTATATGAAGTGCATATATTGATATCAAATTAAAGAAGTTTCCCATGCCTACACAATTTGCTAAAAAAAATATTTTCAACATCACATTTCCTGACAAACAAATAACAACACATTTTTAATAAGCCATGCAATTCACATTCAACATCATGAATATATATCCTTCTAGTCAAGACACATTTATGAAGTTATTAAATTGATCCCCATAGTCAACATTCTAACCAGAGTTATTTAAATGTTGGATGTATACGAAGTGCATAAATTGATATCCATAGATTGATATTTGAAGTCTTAGATTACCAATATAAGATTTAGCTACAATTCCTAAGTGTGTTATTTGAAGTGTTATTTACATCACTTACATATTTATTAAAATATTATATTTATTCACAGCTAAAGAGCATAAATGAAGTTATATCACATGCTACATGTAGTTATTATGACTCCATTTATGATAATTCCATTTTTAAATTAAATGTTGTTGTTACCCATACATGTCAACCAAAAAATGCATTCAAAAGCACTCACGTGCATGAAAAAAAGATTCAATAATTCTATGAACAAGTAATTATAAAAACTATAAGTATTTTAGAAAATTACAATGACATGATAAGTTGCCATTCAAAAGTTGACATGTATAGAGACATGCAAAATGTTTATGGCATTGATAGATGTCATATATAAGATGTATGACCATGCAAAGACTTATCAATGTATACAACCCATGGGATAATCAAGATACATTATCTACTTCATGTCTATCTCTATCTCGATTCATAGCCTTAATAAGATCTTCATTCCAAGCTTCTTGTTTACAATTCTTACGAGGAAGGGTCAGAAAAAGGTTTCTCTCTTATGACATGCTATGAAGTCTTATTATTTATTATTTCTATGTAATCTCTCTCTAGGAAGGGAAGTGCCATACCCATCATGCAATTATTAGAATGGATGGGCTATCAGGTGTTGTGTGCTTGATATCGACCTAATATGGACCTTTTTGTAAACATTTTCTATACAATTTGTGAAGAATGATAACATTTAAATTGTGTGATCTATTATGACACATTTATCAAAAATATATTGTGTTTCACATATCAGGGCTTCGATCGTGCCAATTTTAACACTAACTGGGATCTATTCATACAATTAAAAATATCTTATTACAAATACTAAGAAATAGAAACCCAAACAATTATGAGGAGAGACATGTCTTACATTCTCATCCTCTTTTAAGTAGTTTTTAGTGTCATCTACCCAAACTGTTGCTTCACCCTCATTAGCAAGAATTGATAGTTGCATATCCATACTTGAATTAGCTTTATCTAGAGGGTTTGATCATTTAACATCCATACCTACTTCACCTTTATTAACATCTCATGTTGCACTGTCTATGCACTTTGCATTGAAAACATAGTTTGTAATTGAGACTTCATGCATACATGTAAAAATACAAAAATAAGCAGAAAAAACCTTACAATGTACTCTATATCAATGTTATGTAACCACCACCCCCTGTGTCTTACACAACCACCTCTATTCTTATCACTCTCATTAGCTCCGTCTTAATCACATGTTTACAAGTGTAAACTTGAAGTGAAAGCAGATAATTGTACATCAACATGGAAGGCATCATAGTATAGATGTGATAATGCAACGTTTCATCTGTCAGACTCTACACCCATCTCTAAAGCCTTGACCCATGAAACATTTTCAACTCTCTCCAGTTGAAAGTTCCTATAGATGTCACTATCTTTACATATTTGTAGACACCAATAGTATATGTAAACAAATGCGGTTGTTTGTGAACTAACCAATCGAACCTAAAATGTGCAAAAGTGTGTATTATGCTCAGGATATACCTTTTAAAATGAGAATGGTAACTTTATATGGCTGAATATGTTTCATGCCCAGCATGTGAAAGGGTGTGATAACATCGTGACCACATTTTGACTTGATAAATCCAATGGCACTCCCAATATTCAACAAAATTTGATTGTGTAGAGCTTGTATATAAAATATTTTGACTCCCTATTTTCCTTGTCTTCATTGGCATAATTATGCATTATGTCACCCATTTTACTAACCGTCACACATCTTACATCATCTTCTTACACCTTCACTATCAAATTCTTTAGCCATGCATGTTGCACATGCCAATTACACAAATATACCTTATAATTGAATGTTTCCCTACATATCTGAATTTTTTATAGGACTTAACAATATATGATGAAAAACATAATGTATGGACTTTAACATATGAACTTTATAATGTGCATACAGATAATAAAGATGCAACTAATAGATTTTAACTCGACAACAACATTGTCTACCATAAAAGCATTAAGTTTCCACTCTATGTCTTTTAAGTGTAATCTTTGAATGAGTATTTGCATCCATTGGATAATGTCTACACTAAACGTCCGTGACATGATCACCCATGCAAAAGGAAATATTTGGTGTTTGGAATCAAACACCAATAACGTGTATAATTAGAACTGTCTAGAAATAGAAAATGCAAGTGAGCTTGAAAGTTATGAAATATCTATATTATCAACCACTGTTAAAATCATTGAAAACACACCATCATTAAAATTGTGTTGAAGGTTGAATCCATCACCAATAATTTGCACTTCCCAAACCTCAACAACCATTGTAGTTATTATGTGTATTGGATGCCTAATAGGAAGGGGATTTCCCCATCCCCATTAATCCCTTACCCATTATATTGTTGATAGACAAACCACTTTTCAGGATTTGATAGTGCCCACTCCTAAATACTTTCTACATCATTGAGACTATAGACATATTTTGTCTCCTTGATCTGATTTTCTCTATTATATATATCATCTTTTCCAAGGAAATAATCCCACTCTATTTGACCATTAAACATTACAAGTTTGTCATGTACCATTTTGTGTTGTTTACGATGGATATCATCAATAGACATTCCCAAAAATAGTAACTTATGGAACCATTTATTCAACTAGGGGATAATGTAAGGAGCAAAAAATATTTCTTCCCTTGAACTATTCATATTGTTGGCCATGATAGTGATTGGCTTGATTGTCTATATGTTCTACCTGATTATATGTGACCAACACTTCATCAGATCTAATGACCATTCAATGTGTGCTAAAATGACATAGATAGCCACACCATATATATTTAGAGCTCAACCAGCTACCTTTCCCATCTTTAACACTGCATACGCATCCTCTATTGTGACATCAATTTCCCAAAAATCCTTGAGCTCATACAAACATCAGTACCTATATGGGTATGTCAAACATATCTATCATGTGGAGATTGAAAATTAGCTACAAAAATGACATATGAAAGGAACACAACAATATATGAATACACACCTAATTGCAATCTAGAATGGGAGGTCACATACATGACATATTTGAAGGTAACATTGACCCTATTCAACTTGTTATAAACACGTGATTTTTTTTGATGATGTGACACATGATAATTTATAGGGAATGACTTATTTATTGATTCTCCTTTCATGAAGTCCTTAACCCTATCAACATCTAACCAAGTGACCTACATGTCTTTTTCATTAATGTTAGGAAAAATTTCCCACTTAACATTGTTGCAATCAAATAGACTCTCAATTGGATTATGTAGTCGAAGTTACGCAATTGCATCCCACCTATCTACCATCTATCCGAGTGTGTAACATAAAATGTTTCATTTTAGTAATATGCAATAAACATTGTGAATGATCAAATGTTGAAAGATATGAATGATAATGCATTAGTGACACTTATAATAATTATAAACACATTTTATTTAAACAAATTCAAACAATGTTTAGACATCAAGTACATGATAATTAAGAATATGGCAGAGATTCATAATGGAAATATAGTAAAAAAATCATTAAATGGATGTATCTCATGATATTTTTGAGCAAAACATTAGAAAATGTTGTCATCATTGCATAATTACATGGTAATCACATTGAATCATTCTTATATTGCCTCACCAAAAATAATGGCAAGTATGACTATAACAATATACATAAACATTATACTACGAATAAATGAAAAGTGTTGCACATCAGTGACAATGTCTTGCACTCCATAATTAGACACGATATGAAAATATTATTTTGCATACACATCTTTTAAATCATTAATGTCCAACTTAGCCAAACTCTTTTCCCATGTTTACTTTCATTCCTTCCATGATGTTCCTTATTCAAGACATTCATTTGCACAACGGATGTCAATATCATGAAAGAAACCATAGAAAAAAGTGGCAACTTCATGTAGTTTAATCAAAATACCTTTTGTAACATCCATCCCCCATTTCATTTTTGCAATAACAAGTCACAAATTGACCTCCATAGAAACACCTCTTTCCTCATGCAAGTAAAAACATAAGCTAATCTCGTCTATCAAAGCAAGGTAATAGGCATAATGCAAAGAAACCTCATCGGTTAACAACATGCCATATTACCTTATGATGATGTTTCTGAGACTCAATAACATGTTGTTGATATAAATATTCCTCTCTTTCCACTAGGCACTAACTAATAGACACATCTTTTGATTACGCATAATGTGAATATTAGGAAAGCACTGCACATACATCAAAAGTTTACAATTTAAACTACTTTATTTATACATATGCACTTCTTGTTCATACACATCAAAATCAAGCAAAATGATGACACCCCCTTTGCTTCATTTTTTATATGATTTTGAAATATTTTATTTGCATGTCCTATTCTAGTTAACCCCTTTTGACTACTAAAAACAAGTATATAATGTAGATTGAACATCACATACATATATGGTTACAGTCAAGACTAACATATTACATTCACATTAATTTGCCATTATGTTCAAATATTATTGATTAGTGATTTTAAAAAATCATTGTTGATTATTCAAGAATTATAGTCTGTAAGAACACACATATTTTTAATGTGTACTAAGTTAAGTTTAGATTTCTCAGTTAATGTAAGATATTACCAATACCTTTTTTAACGATAAATAAAAACAACGATCCATTGTTAGGATTCCCTATTCTATCTATATACAGAACTTGGCTATATTTAATGCATCCTCAAGTATACATTCCCTTCCTCAAGGGTTATTTACAAATTAGTTAAAGTGTCCAAGGAATTAGGTTTATGTTTTATTTTACAACTTTTGTACTGATGGCACCCACAAGATTAATTTTATGAACTTCAATTCTCATTTCATAACATGATTCTATCCACGACACTAGATAAGAGAAAACATTCCTTAACAAAAACAATAGAAGATGCCACACCTATGGCTAACGATAAAGACCAATCCCAATGTCAACCTTTATAGCCACTTAAACCTATGATAAGGGATTATTATGAAAGGTACAATTTAATCAACAACACTCGATTTCTTGATAGTATCTCATTCAAATGAAGAAGGATATGTATTCTTATCAACATATTAAATACTTTATCCATCGTAAAGATATTAAAAAAGGAAGATGTGAAGGAAAATATTTATCATGAATAATATAATAATTTGACATAACCCTAATTTGATTATTATAATCAATAATTGGTCCAAAATGGGATAGTAAGTCTCCTCCAATTGTCAAGTGGTAACTTTCATGATGTGGGACTTTTAAGACAACCAAGCATAGCCATCACATAATATATTGATTTAGCTTAGGGAACTATCTTATTTATAAAAAAATTGTGGGTTTTGCATTAAAACACATATAGTTCATTGATCATTCCTAATATGTTATATAAAATTTTCACAATTATAGATAAGAAAGAATAAAGGCATTAATCATTACGTTGATATTTTTAGTCAAGAAATAATACAAGTTTTCTCAAAGATATGGGACCACTTGGGTTTTGTTTCATCTCGATGTTCTTAATTTAGTCAAATCCTCCTACAAGACCTTGAGTATTAAGAGAAATAGTAAAGGTAAAGCTCTTGTATATCATAACATATATAACATTGTTTCGATAATAACTTTACTCAATGACATTTGTAAGTTGTTAACAAAGTATGGCATAGCAGGGACTTGTTTGATAGCATTTCCCTTAGTCCAAAACTTTGTCTTTCACATTCAACATTATAATAGATAACAACATAGTTATGCTTAAAAAATAAGGTACTAGGAAATCATCATACATGAATATATGATGGTCTCAATAAGGAGTTTTATAATATGCCTTCTATATCTAACATTCAGTGGTTGGATTGTTTTGATCATCTTTACACATTTTAAATGTCCTTATTCTAATGTTTCTATAATCATGAGTAATCGGTATGCATAAATGATATATTATTACATCCTTTTATTGCACTAAACAACATGTTTTAGTATTAAAAACTAGATATTTATTTAATAATGTAAAATAATATACAATTTATCTTCAAGAGCAAAAGTATACACCAGAATTTAAACCCAAGTAGGAAAGATGGTTTCCATAATTTAAGATAAAGAAAGAGAAAAAATATGATGTAATATGATTTTATTTATGTAATAAATTAACACATTCATTTGAAGATTTAACAACAATAAGGGAGATATCTCAAATTCAATCATCCTTATTTTCATCATTTCTTGCACTAATGACATGGAAGTTGAGTCAGCACCATACTGGCAATGTTTTTCCTTCTTCACAAAATCCTCCATTTTAATTATAGGAACAATCATCTCAATCAAGATAGTATCAGCATTAAGAGTGTCTTTGATTATATTATGACTGACATAAACATGTCCCCATCTATTTAAATGCAAAATGCAAGAATCCAATACAACACATCTCTTATATTTTCTTCATCTCATTATTGCAAAGCAACGACATTATTTTGTGCCTATTTCCAGTCTGCCATTTGGGATTAAATTAATATACATATTATGTTTATAAATTTGTATGTGTTGATGTGTACTTTGTCTCCTTTATGGTTAGAGACTTTACCACATCCATTTGTTTTCATGGTGAGCTTATATGCTTGTGAATTCATAATCATTTTTATTGAGCCATAGAAATATAAATTAACATAAACAACAACCATTATTTACTTTAATAATTGTTAAAATTATATCCATTTGCATGATTTGACTTATTAAGCATATATTTTCCATATCACAAGCTATGAGTACCTTCTTCTTAAATAATGTTTACCCAATAATTTTCATTTTCATAAATCTAGAACATGGTATTGGTATTGTTATTATCCCATATATATTCATGCTTATACACCTAATAGATTGTGATATTTAAAATAAAATTATCTCTATCTATTTATGAGTTTGTCCTCCTCATCCACCTCTAAGAACACTTAGCACAATCCTTCATCCACCTCTCAACCCATAAGCCTCATAAGGGAAACATAGGGGATGGGCCACAAACATTTTCAAATGTCCAATTAGGTCATTTAATTGATGGGGGGTAATTTTATTTGGCAAGAAATGTTTGCAGTCAAACCATTTGTGTGAAACCACCCCATTGTGGTTATGTGACGGGGCTATACGGTTTGCCTAGGTGGCTGAGCTAACATTTCCCATTAGATCGACATTATCAATAATGATGTGTGAATGGCTATATTAGAAGTGTCAGTGATGATGTCTATAACTATTATATTAGCGATCTGCTAGTGTTCAGGTAGACTGGTAGGTTGAAACGTCTCCAGTGGTGGGCTTGGGGTGAGTGATGCAAACACATGTAGTTTGTGTGTGATGGTTAAGCTCAACTTGTTGCTTCTAATCACCCTGCCCAAGATGAGTTACTAAAATTCATTCTTTGGGTGGTCAATGATAGTCAAAATCAATGTTGTTATCTCCTTTCTTTGAGGATGAAGTTTAAACCACCCTTTACTCTATGCCTCGGGATAAGACTCTTAGCCTTGATGGTTTCCCTAGGCTTCTTCCAGTAATTTTTGCATATAATGGATAAAGACATGAATAGAGCAGTTGAAGAATCCATAAAATCCAATCAAGTGCTGTCAAATCTAAATTGTGCCTTCATTTCATTCATCCCTAATAAATATCACTTGAATTCCTTTATAAACTTCATGCTTATATCCTTATGTAACCTAATTTATTAAATCATTGCGAAAGGAATTTCCTTGAGATTGAAATTTTTGATGTCACTTCTAATCTCTCTTGGACAAGGAGGTTTTGACCCAGGCTGACTTGTCTCTGAAGGCATGGTTATCACTTTTGAGATAATGCATTCTCTCACTATTAATCATCAACAAGGTAAGATTTTTTTGAATGATTGTGGATCAAGGTTTAGCCCAATGACCTAGAGTTTTTCTAGCTCTATCGCGACAAGTTCCCCTTACCCATCCATTTGTGTAAATATAAGGGTAATTGGTGCCCTAAGGCCTGGGGGTATTGAACTTGGGTAGGGGATGAAAAATCACCCAAGCCCCACCACTAGATCTCATCGCCTACCCCATCATCAACGAGGTATGCTAATCAAACTTGATATCAATAAGCCTTATGACCGGGTGAATTGGAGGTTTCCTAAAAAAATGGAAATTTTTTGGCTTTTACAAGGGATGGTATGATAATATATTTAGTTGTATTTCCTCTCTAAGATAATTTGTCTTGATCAACCAGTATTCAAAAGGTTTCTTCGAGTTGACAAGGGGTCTATGTCAGGGAGATCCTCTTTCTCCATTCCTCTTCATTCTCATGATGAAAGCACTTGGTTGAGCCATCAAATAAGCCTGTGCTAATAGGAAAATTTAGGGCTTAATTTTATATTAGCCTTCCCTAGGGTTGGCAACACATCTCACTAGTAACCCTCCTCAAAAAAATTTAAAATTGTTTGAGCGCATGTAAAGGTAATCATATTTCCCTTGTTGGCAGGATTACACTCCTCAAATCAACCTTGAGGACTTTACTTGTTTATTTGATGTATGTGCTAAATATTTTAGTAAGCATCCAAGCCTAAATTATAAAAATTATGAGGAACTTAATATGGAAGACTCAAATCAATGACATTAGATCCCTCAAATGAGTTGGAACAAATTTTTTACGGCCAAATCTAAGGGAGGGGTAAGCATCATAAATCTTAAATTGTAGAATAAGGTGAAAATCCTAATTCTAATTAGATATGCCTAGTTTTCCATGTGTAAATTAGAGACACCTCTCTTGAAAGGCTTCTCTCTTCCCAAGATCTCCTAAACAAATCTCAACTTTATAAATTTAGAAAGGCTTTTCATCCTTTGATTTCTAAACATATTTATTAGGAGATCATAAATGCATTGAAGTTTGACTTCTTGGGGGATTCTTGGAAGGTTAATTCCCATTAAACTCTTATTTTGAGTTTGATACTACAATGGATTTAATATCTCTTGCTTAGGGATCAAAAGTTTATTATTATTAGGACTTCAAGGTAATGGTTGGTTTCACATATGTTTATTGGAATGTTCTATGTAATTCCCCTCTCTTTTGTGATCAGCTTAATTTGATCGAGGCCTTCCTTTCTATTTTTATTATTCATTTTCTTATGAACCTGATTTCATTCATTATATTATGACTAATTTTGATACTTATGCCCTGGGCCCATGGTACTACAACTACAAATGTAACATCCCCATTGGGATCTACCTAAAAATACATGATTTTTTTAAAATTAAACACATATACCAAAAATAAATTACACCATGATATTTTAAATAGAGATCATTCAAAATACTTAAAGTGTGAATTATAACATATATCACTAATCTTTAATATCATAATAATACATCATATTACAAATATAGAAAGTAATTACATTAACTCAGCCACGACTGATACAAGTCTACAATCATTATTGTCAGTGTGTTATAAATAGGTAATTACAACACTTCATGATAATATTTCAATAATATGTACAATACAATACAATGTACATATATCTCAGAGCATAGTTCTCGAACTCAAGTATCTGTGGTAATCTCAAGTGTCATCTCGATAAGTAGTAATTTTGTGGGGAGGGAGAGAATCATCTGATCACTTTTCCACACCAACCATGGACCAATGATACCCCACACTAATCCCATCAATAAATGTCCCTCCCTTCATGGATGAGTAGATAGTGATGGTGCAGGAACATAGAGAGACAAGTAAGTACCCTTGTGTTGTATGATTTCTAAAACTAAACATGCAATGTATCATAGAAAACCCATTCTATTGCAAGATATCACACAAACATGTAAATCATACTCATGAAATGATAATGTCTCACTAGACATACATTGGCCAAAGCTTTGAGAACAATAAATAATAATGATCTATAAATCAAACAAAATTCATACACACCGCTTGATCTGATTGCCTTCATCTGGCATTGTGATGCTAGTAAGCCAGTGAAGTTTGTCTCACTCCTTACTCAATATCAATAATGAAGATTGGTCAAACATAATTTAACCACAAGATTCATATAGTTTACATCCTACCAGCAATCACATCACATAACATGTTAATCATAGTAGTAATCAAAGCATATATTTATTCTATCAAACATATGAATGAATCTTACATTATTATCTCTCCCATATTAGAAATAATGACTATAGTTAATACACATTTAACTATAGATTATATTTACCATAGCTAGTTTCCAAACATTCTACATCTCATGATAACCCCTATTACCATGGTCTAGTGTTTTTAAGCATAACTACTAAGAACTACAACCAGTCTAGTAAAGTAGTCGCAAATACATGGAAACATAAGTTTTTATAAAAACAACTAGATACAACAAAACAAGTCTCGGCACACATGAAACATAGGATAGTCCAATCTAGCATTTGTTATATATTTAGGGGTTTGAATACATGCATTCGTTAAGCTTTATTATACATAATTCTTTAATATAGTTTATAATCCACCTGTGTAACTACAATTAGAGGAACACACCCCTTGATTCAAGTACAAGCTAATAAGCATAAGTATACCTATGTTATTTTGAGTATAACATCAAAATTCATCAATACGTAGCTTTTATAATTTTACCTCCATACAATGATTTTTGTATCCCAATCTATATAATAAATGATCTTAAGCATCTCTCTAAAAGACGACATTTTATACTCCACAAGCCTTGGTAAATACTATATCTTATTTAAAGATAAGTTTCATTGATCATTATTTATAACCATGTTCATATTTTAATAGTTACTGTAATCATTTATATTTAGGGAGACATAGTTGTGTTATAGCTTAAAGGTAATGATTAATATGTTATACCCTAATCCTTATTTAAATTCAAGCCATTATATTTTAATAAATACATCGTAGTATTACTATAAATATCACTTCTCTCTGTTATAATAAACAATAACTCCCATACATATGACGACTCCAAAATAGCATGCAGCTGGAAATTAGACTACTATGACTTCCATTTACCATACAATAGTTTTATGCATACATCATACAGGTTGTTGACTAACATTATATGCATTGACTTATTTACATGCATTGATATTATAGACTACAATGACTATTTACATTTTATACCATTTATTATATACCATTTACTGCACGCACTAATATAAAGAATATTCTTCAATCATAGTTTATCTATAAATATTGTAATATGGTAAAAGAATATTTACATACGAGTCACTATCATTTTTTTTTACAAAGGTTGTGGATCATATATACAATGACTTGTTATAAGGCTAAGAACAAATTTTAGTGATGCCATAAGAATGGGTTTACTTGTACATTGCAATGCATATTACACTTATAGCGACTTTAATATGCAACGAATATCAATTATGTAATATGGGGCTGAAACTAAAATATATAACGACTCAAATTGTATATAGAATATGCTGAGAATAATAAAACAAGATGTCATTACTTAATACCCACCTAACATAAATTCCATTAACTTAATAAATAATATTGGATGTGTTTTAGTATATTCATTGATTTAATACCCATAGCATGGTCTGGTATAATGATGCCAATATATTCCATTAGCATTTTTCACTATCAAACTTCAGTGACTCAATAAACATTAAATATGTTAGAGGTACAAAAACAACAACACTACAATTTAAATATATAAAAAAAATACTCTCAATACATTAGCAAGAATATTAAAATATACAATGACTCACACTATAATGTTTGGTATGTTACAACTGTGACGCCAACAATATAATGTTTTCTAATATTCTTTTATATAAAATACAATGACTTCCATTACTATGTTATGCAGGTTGAGGATATAGTTTAAGCAATGCTAAAGCAATGAATAAACTATGTAATTAATATTTTGGTTAAATTTTTTAGATCGACACCTTCACAGTCCCATAGTTTGCACTAAAATTAGACACAACTACTCTAAAATTTCTATTTCATGATTTGTTCAAAATGTATATGCTAACTATATTTTATCATGTACTTTTATTTTACTGACATGCAGTCAATTTATCAGGTATATAGCTAGATCTGAAAGTCATAAGGAGACATCTAGTAATTAGAAATACACATATCTACAATTTCATTTTATCAAATTCATCTATTAGAATTGAAAACATTGCCTACCTAGCAAATAGAGTTGAAAATCTTCTTCTACGCTTCCCCTTTTTCCTCTATCTTCTCTCCTTATGGTTGTGATCTGCCTCCTTTTTTTTGTTCTCCTTTTTCAATCTTTCTCCAGAACACTTATGATATTTTTCATCTAATTCCCCTATAGGCTAAAAAGGGTATGGTCATTTTTCTAAAAGGCTTTTCCTTTTTTTTGGTTTTTTTTTTAATATTTATTTCTTTTTGGTTTTCTTAATTTTAGTCTCTTTATTTATTTTTTTTAATTAATATTTTATTCATTTTTCTTTTTTCATGGTAATTTCCATTTTTTATATATTTTAACAATAATTATAAAATCCATAAATTTACAAATTTGATTAATCATCATTTATCATCATAAATTTTTTAGGACAATTTCAACAACTAATAATCTGGGTTTTAATTTAGCTAAGCACTCATATTTCTTCTAAGCATTTAATGACCACACACATCAATTACACAAAATAGGGTTCATATATCATTTAACCTATGCTTAGCAAATCACAAAAATCAACTCTCTAAAGCAATTCAGAAATAAACACACTATGTTGCCTATTTCAAAATGTATTCTAACATGTGCTAAATATTGTGGCGTGTGTAGGGCTCTTGTTGGTTTCTTTATCATCCTCCAACATCTCCATCTACGTCACCTTCTCTGATGATGCTCTCCCTCCGACACCCTCTAAGGGATGAATTCTCCTGCGTCAACTTCACAACAAGCAAGTAGTTAGATCATATAAACATGATAACATACAACATAAATATAATTGAAATAATATATCAATATATTTATAATATAAACACATACACTACAGCTAACTCATACCAATGCAAACATATATCCTACACAATATCCTACTTTTCTCATAACAACATATATCTCACAACTTAGTCAAAAGTATAACAAAATCAAATGTGTCAACTATAAATATCCATGAATAATCAAATAGCTTGCTTAGTGAGGAATCAGGATATAACATCCTTCTCCCTTAAAGCTTGTCATTGTCTTGCATGACTCTTATTCAAACATATGTTCTAAATTAAAAAATATTGTTTAAAAGGAAATAATATAGTATAATAGTATATAATCAAGCAAATAAATGTGGAAATCTCCTGAAGAACTCATCATAGTCCTCCCAAGTTGCATTATCCTCAGAGTATTGGTCTCACTAGACCTTGCATTGAGACATCTTTCTTTTATGCAAATGAAGTTTGCGTGTGTCAATTACCCTGAGTGGTTCTACTGCGACCACCCTGAGATCTAGAACCTATAAAGCATTCCAATCCAACACATGCGTAGGATCAACTATAAACTTCTTAAGATAAGAAACATGGAAGATGTTATGTAATAGGGCTAGGGATGGTGGTAATGCAAGCATATACTCTACATAATTGATCACTTCTAACACCTCAAAGGGTCCCACATATATTGGTGATAATTTCATTGACTTTTTGAATTTAATCGAGTTCTTTTATGGTTTAACCTATAAAAACACTTGATCACCTACTACAAAGTGCCTTTTTATCCTCTTTAGATTGACATAACTCTTCTACCTATCATTGGCCTCGACCAATCTCTACCTGTTTAATCTAACTTTTTATTCCATCTCTGAGAGCATCTTAGGTCCAAAGACTACTCTGTCCTCTAACCTATCCCAATTAGTGGATGTCCTATACCTTCTCTCATAAAGTGCCTCAAATGGTGCCATCTTCAAAGTTGATTGGTATGAGTTGTTATATGCAAACTCAACCAATGGAAGATAATCTTCTCACTTGTACAACTGATCCATGTAATACATATGAAGAAGATCCTCTAACACCTGATTAACTCTCTCAGTCTGTCTGTTAGTCTTAGGGTGGTATGTTGTGATAAAATTAAGTTGCATACCCAAAGCTAAATTTACAGTTACCCAAAACCTTGAAGTCATCTATGGATCATGATTCAAAATGATCGTATCTAGAAATCCATTTAACATATACACTTCTTTTACAAACCTCTTCATAAGGGTAGGTGCATCATCTGTCAATTTGTCTAGTATAAAGTGATCCACCTTGATTAGTTTGTCAACAACAACCAAGATCATATCATGCATGCTCTATGACATCGATAAACCTTTGTTAAAATCCAAACTAATCACCTGCAACTTCTATTTTGGTATATCATGTGGATACAACAATCCAATCAAATGCACATGCTTAACTTTCACTCATTGACATTCTAGATAATGTGACGCATAATTTGCTACATCTTTCTTGATTCCCTTCTAGAAATACAGTGGTCTAAGCTCTGTCACAAGTTTGATTACTCCTAGATGCCTTGAATATGGGGCATTATGCAATTCTTTCAGCACTTTAATCCGTAGATTCTCTCAATCTAGCACATACATTATTTTAATGTAACATGACATACCATCACTCTCTAATTTGAATCCTTTGTACCAAGGATTTTGAGCATTCTCATATAATGATTTTCTGACCTGATCATAAAATTCATCTCTTAGTGAGAATTCAATCACCTGATCCTTGAAATTACGTCTGATAGTAGTTATAGCTACTATGTACCTTTTGCAGCTAAGGGCATTAGCTATTCTATTTTCCTTGACTTTGATATAGCTAATGTCAAAATCATAATCAAAGAATAAATCAAGCTAACATCTCTAATGAGCATTCAAATTAGGTTGGGTGAAAATGTACTTGAGTCCCAAGTTATCTATCTTGAGCTCAAAAGGTTTTCCCAACAAGTAATGCTACCATACTTACAAAGCATGAACAATCATTGTATGTTCTAGATCATGAGGGGCATAGTTCACCTCATATGGCTTTAGTTTTCGTGACTCATAATCCACCACTACACCATCTTTCATAAAGACTCCTAGTCTATCCCCTGATACATTTGTGATCACTGAAAATTGACCATTAGGGTCATGAACTATCAACACTAGTGTTGATGTAAGCCTTATTTTCAACTCCTAGAAAACTACTTCGCACTTCTCTAACCAAATAAAACTATGGTTCTTCTGTTGCAAGAAAGTAATCGGATTAACTATCTTAGAAAATTTTAGAATGAACTTCCTAAAATATGATGCTAAACCCATGAAGGTTCTTATCTCATGCACATTCTTCAATGTTGGCCATTCCATAATGGCTCTAATCTTTCCCAGATCAACTAAGATACCATCTATAGAGATAAAATGTCCCACTATTGGGCTTTTTTTATAAAAAAGTGCACTTAGACAACTTACCATACATCTTGTGCTTCTAAAACCATTGCAGAACTAGTTCCAGATGTTAAAGGTGTTCTTCTTCATTATTTGAGTAGATAAAAATGTCATCTAGAAAAAACTAGAACAAAGTGATTAATGTAATCTCTGAACACATTGTTCATGAGATTCATCAATGTTGTCAGAGCATTAGTCAGTCTAAACAGTAACACTATAAACTCATAGTGCATGTACCATGTTCTGAAAGTTGTCTTTAGAATATCCTTATCTCGTATCCACAACTAATGGTATTTCGATTTAAGATCAATCTTATAAAATATTATTTCTCCTCACATTTAATCAAAAATATCATTTATATGACGTATCAGATACCTATTTTTTAAAATTCCCTTGTTCAACATTATGTAATCAATGTAAAATCGGAGGGTGCCATCTTTCTTTTTGATAAAGATAATTGGTGCACCCCACAGTGACACACTTTGCCTAATCAACCCTTTAGCCAATAATTATTGAAGTTGAGCCTTCAATTCAACCAACTCAGTGGTTTTCATCCTATATGGTGCCTTAGATTGTGGTTCTAAACTAAGTCTAATGTTGATAGAAAAATTGAACTCATGTGTAGGAGGCAAACCTGACAATTCTTATGGAAACACATCATGAAAATCTCTAAAAAATGGGTAATCTTTAGGATATGGTTCCTTAGGTTCTTTCATTTCATTTATCTTGATGATAACTACTTGACACCCTTTTCTTTGAGCCCTCTTAAGTTGTATTGTATAAATCTAGCTAAGCCTTAACACTCTCTTCTCACCTTGAATTTGTGGCTAATTTTTGAAATCATCGAGACACTTAACCTTCTTCAAGTAGCAGTCAACCTTGGCTTTATGTTTTGAAATTTAGTTGACTCCTAAGATCACATCATATAACCCTAGTGGTGTTATATACATATTCACAACTGTTATGAATTCAAGCAACCTAATCTCTACTTCAACTAGACACTTGTTAACCATGACTTTTGAGTCATTCCCATACTATACTGACCGTGTATTTTCCATTATCTCTTCTAGTTAAATTACTAAGCATCTTACGAGCTATAAAACATTATGTGCCTCTTGTATCTATCAAAATGGAAACTAGATGGTCAAACAAAGTACCTAATAACTCTATGGGTAGTGCCTAAAATTTAGCTGGCTGATTATCGACTGTTGCATGAATCTACTACTGAAAACTACCCTGCTAAGGATTAGGACCTTTGCCCTTTGACTTGTCCTAAGGACATTAATGAACATAATGGTCATCTTTGCAAATGAAACAACCTCTAGGTGGTCTTTTTCTATCATTTTGTTGGTTTCCCTTAAAACTAGCTTTAGATCCATTACCCTATTTCTTATTGCCTGAATCATTATTGAGCTTGACATTATGACTTTTAAACTACTTCCTAAAGTCTCCACTCCTTTGTTTCCAATTATTATTCTTTAAGGTTGACTTAAATTTTCCAAACCTTTTCTTGAACTTGTCCTTGGCTTATGAAAAAAAAAACTTTTGCTCCTATTTGACCACCTTATCGAAGACCTAATCCATGGTAGAAGGTCCATGATCATCTACCTCTTCATGGATTTGGGACCTTAAACCCTTAATACACTTCTTGATCTTGAACCACGCATCACCTTGGTATTGAGGTATGTACTTCAAAAGTTTGGTGAACTGATCCTAGTACTTATTCACTGACAAATCACCCTACTTTAGATTCTAGAAATATGTGAGCTTTTGATCAAAATAAATCTATGGGAGCCACTATGACTTGAATAATGCCACAAAATGATCCTAAGTAGTTGTGGTTGAGTTAAGATTCATTTGTAACCTCTTGTTGGCCCACCATGTAACTGCCTCACCAGCTAAATGATATGTTCCCCATACTACCTTGGTGACCTCAGAGTAGTTTTGAATCTTGAAATACTTCTCCAACTCAGTCATTCATGCCTCAACTCCATCACCCAAAAAAGTCCCATTGAACTTAGGTGGGTTCAACTTCTTCATGTCTCTCATCAACTCCACAACTACCTGAGCTCTAGCATCCTAAGAATTTTCCTGTTTAATAGGATGTTCTTTAGGTATGTCCTATTGTTCTTCCTTATCATAGCCATGAACCACCTATTCCAAAGTTTAAATCCTATCCCTAGTCTCATTCATAGCTATGAAAATTTAATCCATCTCTGATGACTACTCAACATCAAATTAGCAAGAATCAAATATAGGGTTGTTGTCATTAGCATTCAACAGAGCCTTTCCAAAAACTCTAGCTTTCATCATCCTTTTTTCTATCAATAGAAGGATATAAAAATTTGAGTAGACTCATTAGGTCCTAGAGTTTGAGTCGTAGCTCTGATACCACATGTAACATCCCCACTAAGATCTACTTAAAAATACGTGCATTTTTTTGAAATTAAACACATATACCAAAAATAGACTATACCACAAGAATCTAAATAGAGATCATTCGAAATACTCAAAGCGTGATAACATCAACCAAAGCACATCACAACATATATCACCGATCTCTAATATCATGCAAATACATCATATTAAAAATATAGAAAGCAATTACATTAACTCAGCCACAAATGATACAAGTCTATAGTCACTGTTGTCAATGTGCTATAAATAGGTAATTATAACTCTTCATGATATATTTTAATAATAAGTACAATATAATGTACATATAAGATACATGGCTCCCTCAAAGCATAGTTCTTAAACTCAAGTATTTGTGGTAATCTGAAGTGTTGTATTGATAAGTAGTACTGTTTCAAGGAGGGAGAGCATCATTTGAGTGATTTTCCATACCAACCACATACCAACAATTTTCTGCATTAATCCCATCAAAAAATGACTCTCCCTTCATGGATGAGTAGATAGTGATGACATGCGAATCCAAAGAGACAAACAAGTACCTGTGTGTTGTATGATTTCTAAAACCTTTATCATAGAAAACCCGTTATATTGTAAGATATTGCACAAACATGTAAATCATACTCATGAAATGATATTGTCTCACTAAACATCCTATGGCCAAAGTTTTAAGAATAATAAATAACAGCGTTCTATAGATCAATCAAAATTCATACACACCACTTGATTGGATTGCCTTTCTCTGCCATTGTGATGCTAGTAAGCCAGTGAAGTCTGTCTCACTCCTTATTCAGTATTAGCAATGCAAATTAGTTGAACATAATTTAGCCATAAGATTCATATAGTTTACATCCTACCAATAATAACATCATATAACATGCTAATCATAGGAGTAATCAAAGCATATATTTATTTCATCAAATGTATGAATGAATCTTACATTATTATCTATCCCATACTATAAATAATGACTATAGTCAATACACATTTAATTGCATATTATATTTACCATAGCTAGTTTCCAAACATTCTACACCCCATGATAACCCGTATTACCACAGTCTAATATTTTAAAGCATAACTACTAAGAATGACATTAAGTCTAGTAAAGTAGTCACAAATACATGGAAACATAATTTTTTATAAAAATAACTAGATATGACAAAACAAGTCTCAACACACATGAAACATAGGATTGTCCAATCTAGCATTTGTTATTTATTTAGGGGTTTGAATGCATGCATTCATTAAGCTTTATTATACATAATTCTTTAATATAGTTTATAAACTACCCATGGAACTACAGTTAGAGGAACACACCCCTTGATTCAAGTATAAGCTAATAAGCATAAGAATACCTATGTTATTTTGAGTATAGCATCAAAATTCATCAATACGTAGCTTTTATAATTTTACCTTTGTATAATGATTTTTTTATCTCAAGCTATATAATAAATGGTCTTAAGCATCTATCTAAAAGACTACGTTTTATACTCTACAAGCCTTGGTAAATACTATATCTTGTTTAAAGATAAGTTCTATTGATCATTATTTATAACCCCATTCATATTTTAGTAATTATTACAATAATTTATATTTAGGGAGAGATAGTTGTGGTATAGCTTAAAGGTAATGATTAATATGTTATACCCTAATCTTGATTTATATTCAAGACCTTATATTTTAATAAATACATTTCGGTATTACTATAATTATTACTTCTCTCTATTATAATGCATAATGACTCTATACAATGACTCCAAAATAACATGCAGCTAGGAATTAGACTACTACTACTTCCATTTACCATACAATGGTTCTATGCATACATTATATATGTTGTTGACTAATATTATATACAACTTATTTACACGCATTGTTATCATAGAATATAATGACTATTTACATATTATACCATTTACAACATGCATCGATGTAAGAATATTCTTCAATCATAGTTTATTTATAAATATTTTAATATGGTAAAAGAATATTTACATATAATTCGATATTATTTATGTTTACAGATGTTATGGATTGTATATACAGTGACTCCTAACAAGGCTAAGAACCAATTTTAGGGATGTCATAAGATTGGGTTTTACCATATACTACAATGCATGTTACACATGCAACAACTTTAATATGCAACCAATGCCAGTTATGTAATATAGCGTTGAAACTAGAATATATGATGACTCAAATTGTATACAACATAAGCTGAGAATAATAAAACAAGATGCCATTACTTAATACCCCCCTAACATAAACTCTAATGACTCAATAAATAATACAAGCTATATTTTTGTATATTCATTGATTTAATAGCCATGGCAGGTATAGCAATGCCAATATATTCCATTAGCATTATTCATTATCAAACCTCAGTGACTCAATAAACACTAAACATGCTGGAGGTACAAAAATAGTGATGCTACAATTTAAATATATATAAAAAATACTCTGAATACATTGGTTGGGATATTTAAATATACAATGACTCACAGTATAATGTTTGGTATGTTACAACTGTGATGCCAACAATATAATGTTTTATAATAATCTTCTATATAAAAGACAACTTCCATTACTATGTTAGGCAAGTTGAGGATATAGTTTAAGTGATGCCAAAGCAATGAATAAACTATATAATTAATATTCTAGTTTAAATTTGCAGATCAATGCCTTTACAATCCCATAGTTTGCACTAAAACTAGATGCCACTGTTCTAAAGTTTCTATTTCATGGTTTGGTCAACATGTATATACTAACTATATTTTATCATGTATTTTTTTATTTTACTAACATGCAGTAAATTTACCAGGTATTTATAGTTGGATCTGAAAGTCATAGGGAGGCACCTAGTAATTAGAAATACACAAATCTACAATTTTAATTTATCAAATTCATATATTATAATTGAAAGCATTGCCTACTTGGTAAATATAGATAAAAATATTCTTCTATGCTTCCCCTTTTTCCTCTGTCTTCTCTTCTTACGGTTGTGCACTACCTCCTTTTTGTCTGCTCTCCTTTTTCAATGTTTTTTCAAAAACACTTATGATATCTTTCACCTAATTTCCCCACAGGCTAAAAAGGGCATGGTCATTTTTCTAAAAGACTTTTCCTTTTTCTTGTTAATTTTTTATTTTATTTATTTATTTATTTATTTTTTTCCTAGTTTTAGTCTTTCCATTTCTTTTTATTTCTTTTTTTTTTTTCATTTTTTCCCTTTTCATGGTAATTTAATTTTTTTTTAATATTTTAACATTAATTATATAAATCCATAAATTTACAATTTTAATTAGTCATCATTTATTGTCATAGAATTTTAATGACAATTTCACTAACTAATAATTCGGATTTTAATTTAGCTAAGCAATCAAATTTCTTCTAAGCATTTAATGACCACACACGTCAATTATGCTAAATAGGTTTCATAAATCATTTAACCTATGCTTAACAAATCATGAAAAACAACTATCTAAAGTAATTCAAAAATAAACACACTATATTACCCATCTCGTTATGCATTCTAACATGTGCTAACTATTATGGTGTGTGTAGGGTTCTCTCTGGTTTCTCTATCGTCCTCTGACATCTCCATCTACGTCACCCTCTCTGATAATGTTATCCCTCTAACATGCTCTAACAAATGAATTCTCCTATGTTAACCTCACAACAAGTAGGTAGTTAGATCAGATTAACATGATAACATACAACATAAATATAACTAAAATAATACATCAATATGTTCGTAATGTAAACACACACACTACAGCTATCTCACAATAATGCAAACATATATCCTACTTTCTCATAACAACTTATATCTCATAGCTTAGTCAAAAGTATAACCAAATCAAATGTGTCGACTATAAATATCCACAGATAATCAAATAGTTTGCTTAGCAAAGAATCGGGATACAACATCAAAAATATTTAGTGAGTGTTACAGAGACTATTTAGGAGTAGATATGTAGTGAATCAGTCCCATAGATTTTTAAAACTACAAAAATTATATCTACATAGGAAATATAGGAGGTTTAAATATAAGAAAAAAGGATAAAACAAATTTTTATTAGTTGTAAAGTGTTTTTTTTGTGCCTAAATTTTCTTTATGGCTGTTGTAAATTCTTGCCCCTAACCTCTACCTATCTCTGAAAATCTCTTTCCTATGTAGTCATTGCTCCTATTTTTCAGGGAAAGATTATTTTTTTACAGTTTAATAAATTTAAACTTGCATGGGACCCCCACAAATATAAAATAGTTATAGTTACCCCCTTCATCAGACCACCATGTTATTATGGTAAGACTAGGCACAATTTTTTGTCCATTTGGGGATAGTTCCTGATGGCTATGAGTCCCACCCTTGGTGACTGACTACCTTCCCAAGGTGAGAGTTTTCTCTTAGCTTGGTTCTTAATGTAAGGCACTTACTCAAGGCCATAGGCAACACTATGGATTCATTGGCCCAAATCTGTTAAAACTATGTTTTTCTGAGAAGGAGTTTGATAATCATCTTCCTACATTGTTCCTTTGCTAGACAATATTGGCAATGGTTGTGGTATAAATCAAATCTTTGTTAAACTATCCCTTTCTCACTCTAATAAGTGATTCTATCTTTTACCATACTTTAATCTTCATCTTGGTTTTGTTCTATCTGGATATGCATTCCATCAATCATGATATAGAACCTTTGGCTAACCAGAAACAAAAGTCTTTTTAGAAATTAAACTATTTCAGTGTCTGTTATGACAGTGTGTATGGAATCAACTACCTTAGAAGTGGTTCTTTCTAACAATGTTGGCTCTACCTCTCCTATCTTTACTTAGGACATTGTGCTCCTTAACCACTGTTCTCTTATTGATTTTTTGGGTAGTTGTCATCCTCTTTCTTTTCCCAATGTTGTTGATAAAGGTAAAGGGTGGTGCTTGTTCTCTTTCTCGCTCCCTCCCAATCTAGATTTTTCAAAATTAATGTTGATGGTGTTTCTTAAGGCAATCCAAGCTTATGGTGTGGGCTACATGTTGTGTGATTGTTCAGGGTCCCTTATTTGTGTGGCCTCTTTCCATCTCTAAGTAGACTCTAATAATGTAAGTGACGCACAAGCTTTGATTTAGGGTGTCTCGATTGTTGTTGATTGTGGGATTATAAATATGATCATCAAAAGTGTCTCTATGATGATGATATTAGTTATAAAAAATGATAAATCTCCTAATTGGAAGTTGGATAACATCCTTTGGATTTTTTGGCCTTTTTTGGATAGATTTTCATTTTGGGAAGCCCAAAATTGTTATAGAGAAGTGAATAAGGTTGTTGATTTCCTAAATAACCTTGGGGTTGATTAAAATAATATCATTAAATGGATAATGACATTGTTTGTTGGCCTAGTTGGACCAACATTTGGGCTAGGACCTCCTTTCTTACTTTTTTTGTTTGATGGGTTTGATCCCTTCCTTGACCCTCTCACTTATTTTTGGCTCTGAAAAGGCACTCAATATTTATCAAGATAACTCTGCTTGTTGCAATCATCTCTCTTCTAGTTGTTTTGATGTCCTCTTTTATCAAAAAAGGGTCCTTATAACCCTTATTTACCTATTTGAGAAAAATAAATTCTATATATTATTATATATAATTTATTATTATATTATAATATATATTAATATAATATTTATAACATGAAGGTCTAAGTAAGAGAGATAACAATAGTTGAACAAGATAATTGAGATGCCCATCTCTGCATATACTTTTGATAAAAATACATATACAAGTGATATGCTACAACTTTAAGGGTGACAACATCTTTGATTGGTTGTAATCTATTATCAAGAGTCACCGAGGATGTCATGAGTGTTGATTTTATTGCAATAGGGCTCCACATCTAATATGTAGCTTGAATTAGCACTACAATGTTTCTAATGTGGGGACAAGACATTAAGATCCTATAGTATATCTTGTAGCTTCCATTCATCTATGCTACCAATATATTGACATTTGGAGAAATTACATCATGCAAAACAACATATAGAAACACTATATCTTGAGTGGATGATGCAATCAAGGGAAACAAAGAGGAAAAATAATTGTGAAGATGGTTTGTTACCATAATTAAGCCTGTGAAGCATGAGGATATAATAATATATTATTAATTATAATATTATACTATACAAATATTATATAATATATGTTACAACATATTGATAAAAAATACAATATATTATAATATATTTTATTATAATAATATAATAAATATATTTATACATAATAATATATACAGATTATATTATTACATAAGAAAAATAATATATTATAATTTTATAGTTTATATTGTCTTAATATATTTATTTGGATAAATAAAAAAGGGTTAAGCCCTTCTTTTTATATAATAACCAAAATCCTTGATAAAATCAGGGGTATACATATGATGTTCATCACCTATAGGTGGAAATACAACCAAAACACTATTATCTTTTGCTATTATAAAAAGAGACAAACCACTGTTAACATAATGAATCTAGTCCTATTTAAAGGAGCTAGAAACCACCAAAGTATGACCATCTTTGTGAGCTTCATCTTTAATTATCAGAGTTGCTAGAGTTTCAACCATCTTGGAATCATCATTGGCTAAGACAGGGATGCCCAAACTTCCAAAAATAACATTCAGATTTTGTCTACGTGTTATATTATTAACAATAATGGCTTTCAAAAGTTCCCAAAATTGGTACATCTTGATGCCAATCTCAGTACAAAACTACTCCACATCTTCATGAATTACCAGTGTCTTGTTAACACTAAACAAAATTGTCTGAACCCCAATTAATTGTGCCACTTTGAGTGTATTTAACATGGGGGTAGATTGCCTTAGATCCTCCATAGCCTGAATAATTAAATCCATTGAGATTATTTTGCCATGCCTTACTGAAAGTTGAGCATGAAAAAGGTTTATGGCCATCCACTTGAGTAGTTTCTCATCTTTGACACTCTCAATGAGCGTTAATTACCAAAAATGCAATATGTCATTAGCAGTGATCCTAGTACACTTATTCAATAAATTATTTGAATTTAGTGAGTGTTTTAGCTTGAGTTCATTCACTAAACACAAAAAAGAGCGATGAACATCATTAAAAGAGTATTTGGGAACTGTCACATTATTCATTTACGTAACTATATTTTACTATTTTTTCCTTTCCCTTATTGTACTTGGTTCACTTGAAGGGGTTCGACTTTGTTGAGGAGTCTTCCATGTCAAGAGCTATTCTTAGAACCTTCAAATTCCACTCCTCTGGCCACTGTTTGTCAAGAATAAAAAAGATATGAGGGAGGTGGAAGATAATAGATAACCCCGTACGTGCTTTACACCAAGCCAAAATAATGCCACATCTATTCATGATGACCCTGAGTCACTAGAAAGGATGCCTCGTATTGTGAAAAAAGATGTGATCATGATTACCATTCCTAGTCGTAATTCTCATCATTAAATGTGAAATGAGAGCAATATTTAACAACTAGGTCATTAGCCATGCTATCCAAAATTGATAATGAAATAAGATCCAAAGAATTATACTCAAAATTTAGGTGAATACCAAGGTTTGTGAAGTGGTTAGCAACTTGGTTACCTTCTCGACAAGTATGAAGAAGAGTAAAATTATTGAAGCTTTCCTAGAATTTCATGCAGTCCTCCATAATATTAGAAAGGTTTCAATTGTTAATGCTTCCTTTCTTCATAGCTTCCACAATTAACTGGGAATTAAAATCAATATCCATATTAGTCCGATTATTTTGTAAATCAATTGATAAACCCCTCCAAAGGGTCTTAGTTACAACATGATTGTTTATGCATCAACCCAAGATTTCATTGAAATCAAGGAGAAAAGAACCTTTGGAGTCCCTGAAAATGCCTTCGGCACTAGCCCAAATAAGATTACCCTTTGCTCCTCCATCGAAATTCATCTTGATCACTTTGCCTTGAGAAGGATTCCAACAACTTGGAGTTTGACCCCTAGATGTTCCATCAACCCTATTATCAAGAAATTATCTTAATATATTGACTAATATTATAGTATATATTACTATATATAAATAATATTAATATATTACATATTAATAGTATTGATAATTTTATATAATATTAATAGTATAGACTATAATATAAAGGGCGTGGGACCCTTATAATTCCCAAGTATTGAATAAATAATAATAATTATTATTATTATTATTACATAGGATCAAAAAATGAATATTATATTATTATTTCTTAAAACTTTGTGCATAAAATGTGAGATGGGGTTGGCGGTCATGGCTTTTGAGTGAGGTACAAATAGTAATTTACACTCTCATGCTTTACCAAAACTGATAATTACTTCACTTCTAACATAACTTACACTCTTCAATATGGTAGTTGCAACCTCCACAAAGGAATTTTTAGTATTCATAGTGGAACCTAATTTGAGATACATCTGACCATGATAGCACTTGGATAGAATATGTAGACACTGGTGGGGATTCAAGTTGGGGTCCAAAAAACTACACAAAAATGGTAGTGCTTCCAGTCCTAGTGGTAATTTTACCTTTCTTCTAGTCACCAAATAAATATAACTATGCACTGTTGTTACGAATATAATTGATTATATTAGTGTTAATGAGTATGAGAATGGGAAAGCATAAAAATATTTGTATTTGTATATATTTGCATATGGCATCCTACATTGATTATATGGGAGACATATTTCATTAAAGATGCATTTTCCTTTTTTCATCTAATTGGTTTTTGATTTGTCCAATTAGTTTTTATAATATAGTTAAAGGAGTCAAAATTTTCATCTAATTAGTTTTAGACTCGTCTAAATTGACAAGTAGTGCATTCTCTAGAGGAGTCATTGGATATCTGACACCTATTTTCATTAAGATGACAATTATTTCAATCGTGTATTAGGTAATTAAAATAGTTATGTGGAAGCTACAAATTTCATCAACTGATGTGACATGTCACTAAACTTTACTCATGTATCTACTTGAGCTTCTTCAAGTCCATCACCTAAAATACCATGTTATTTCCACTCACTATCACTACCCATCTCATATTGAAATATTTCACCACTTTCATGTTTTGTATGTGATAAGTAAACTAGGTAGATATTACACACTAAATTTCACCAACACGGACCATTTCAATTCAAGGTGTTTCCCTCAAGTTCTTTGCAATACGAAAACACCTAAAAAAGTTGTTTTAATATGTATTCTATCTCTTAAGATTGTCATATACAACACATGAAATAATACCTGCATACTCTAAGCACACTACTAATCCATACATGACTGCAATTGACATGATTGCATAGAGGTATAATATTAATTATGAAGTTTTCAAATCAAAGGGCTAAATCTTGAGCTCTCTTAATTGTTTGTGTATTAGCCTAGTTGCAAGGAATGTAAATATGTAAGCAAAGGAAACAAACACAATAATCACAAAGAGATATAACATAAGACATACCCTAGAGAAACTCAACATGAGAAAACTCCAGCAAGAGTGAATCCATGCTTCCTCATCTCCATTATGCTCTACAGTTTACAAGTTTTTCTATGGCTTGAGCTTACAAGGAAAATAACCTCATACACTGATAATGTTCTCTACAATATTCTTTGGAAGATTTGAAAGAAAACTACTAAACTTAACCTTTTCCAGCTGTGTAGTATTCACTCTATCACATACAACTAAAAAAAAATGAGAAAACAATGAAAAAAGACTCAAACATGCAAAATAAGCAATGTGAATCCAATTTCCATCCATCGCATTGCACTTGCTATTGTTTTATGATCTTTTCTAATCTCTCCTATGTTCTTCTTGTAATCTACCTTATAAGACCTGTATTTAAAATCCCTCATGCTTAGAATACATCTAACACTAGAAATGAATAGATAATCATCAAAATGGTTCAAATTCCCACTTTCTTGGCTAGCTCTAGAGTTTAATAGTCTTGGCTCCAAAGTCCCACATGCAGGCTCTTGAGAAACCCCGGATTTAGAGTATGCCAACTTCAAACGAACATAACTTTTGCATACAACCTCAAAACGACATGCCTTTTATTTTAAATTGTTTAATTTTTTGAGGGGAATCAAAATATGTAATAAAAAATTAATTTTGAAATCAAATATATGTTTTTTTATTCTGTACAATGGAAACTAGTAATTTATAGGTCTTAGTATTTCACAGATTACACATATTTGATAGTTGATTGTTTTTACTAACCAAGTTGTATGATAAACATGACCAAATTTTTGATCAGTATGGCCTTTCACTTCACCACTAATTCACCATTTTTAAATTTCAATGTGAAACATAATGTTTCCTCCCTCGACAACTCATTGCCATTTTGTTTGAAGGAACATACAACCTCATTTTCCACTGTCACCTCCACCAAAAATATCAAATTCGTTTTGGTTAGTGCTTCATGAAAAAAAAGTGATGTAATCTCAATGGCCATGGGTTTTGATTGACCTATGACTACCGAATTACACTCACTTTACAAAATCCCCTCTTTACCAAAACAAAAAAATTGCATCCCTTTCGATGTAGCTTGCACCTTTGGGGTAGCTGCTAGTATTTTGTCGTTGGGAGGAATTAGATTCTAGTATGTGAACCTAAAATGACATGAAAATGTTATAAAAACTCCATTTTAATCTAATTATGAATCACATAAATAAAATTTTAGATCTCTTCAAAGTGATACACTTATTATAATAATTTTATATATTTTTATTTATCTTATCTTTTTTAATATGGATACGATTTCAAGTGTCCTTGTGTTATTGGGGCACAAAATTTTCATGCATAGGATTAATCCATTGATACTTCATTAAGTATTAGGGGTTTGTGGCAGATTTATTATGTGACTGAAAAAAGTGCCTTTTATTGAGGAGAAGCAAGATGCATATTATAATCACTAAGTCCACATAATGGGGGTTTAATTAAATCATATTACACGTGAGATTCATTGATATCTAAAGAAGACCAAGATTGTTAAAAAAATTATGGATTTTATAAAGCATTTTTTGGTAAATTCAACGAGTTGAGGATTTTAATGTTGAATTATAAACATGCAATGCTCAATCCATTGGCATTTGACAATATTGAGCATTATCCTACTCATTTGAAGGGTTTTATGTTTTAGTTGGAAGAGAGTGGCAAGGAGTGTAAGAATAAGGATGGTGAAATCATTGAAACCATACTTGAGCAATTGAATATATCATATGATGTATTTATCTCAAATAGATGTTATGAAGGAGGAAGTTGATATAATGTATTTTGTAAACGTGTGATCCTTATTTATTATTGAGTAAGAGAAGGTTAGGAATTTGGGTAAACTTAGTTCAAAGCAGGGAGCTCACATGATAAAGGAACAAATGAAAATAAAACATAGGTAAACTAAAACAAAGTTAAACATCAAATAGAAGATGGAGGCAATGGAGATGTGAACAAGATGATTTATCATGATGTGATTGCAAGCATGATCACAAATGCGAGAAGAAGAAACACAAGGAATTTACCTATTCTAGCAAGTATACAAATTTACAAATAATTGTATCAATTATCCTAGGTTCACTTGTTCTTAAACCACCTATAATTTGAGATAAATTTAGAATAATAAAAGAAAACAATAAAACTAGCACACAAACTCTATTATGTGATCCCATATGACAAAGTAAATAAATTAAAGATATATGAGTCTAATCTTATTCTCTTGTGTACTCTAACAAAGTCCATGAATTTCCCTATATTTATAATGTTCAAAGGAAAGGTGAGTGGGTCAACATTTGAAAATGCAAAAAAATACCAAGTTCCCTAATGAATAGTACCTAACCATGTGCAAAATGTGTACATGAGTTTCCAAATGGATAGTGACCATGTTCTAAAATACATAGCCAAATTTCACCATATGGCTTGTCAAATTTGAATGTCTGTGTGCTAAATCTAATCACTCATGTGCATATCATAATTGGGTTAAAGTGGCCTAGGTTATACTTACTCAAGTCAAGCTTATAACAATTAACATTTTTGAAAATGAGATTACAAATATACTTAAACTAACATCCATCTTAATATTAGCTTAGAGAGAGAGAACATCTTTAAAATGGGTCCCAACAACAAAGACCTAATCAAGTACCCATGTGAAATCAAGAAGAAGTCAAAATTGTAGATAGTCCCTCATCGATGACAATTTCCTTCACCCTGCATAGCTCAAAGAGAAACATAGTTGGTTGTTGCTAGTGGTTTAGTGAAGATGTTCACAACCTTGTTTTTCATGCGATAGTACTAAAGATTAACAACATGGTTCCAAATTAAATAATTTCTTGTACTAAATGCATATGAATATCAATGTGTTTGGTGTGTTGGTGATCTAGTGGATTATGAGCAATGTGGATAGCACTGTGGGTATCACACCAAGAAATATTGGTTTGGTCCATTATGTCGTTCCCAAAAAAAATCAAGTAAAAAAATTTCCCCAAACCATAGTCACAACAAAGAAGTTTGAGTTGGGTTGTGAGATGGTCCAAGTGCAAGTCAAGTTGAAGAGTTGGTTCAACCTAGGTTTTAAACATAAAGGAAACTTGTCGTTTATATCCTTATAAGCATCTAAAATGCCTAGTATTTCAACTGAGATAAATAAGTTGAGTTTTTAAGACAATGATCTAGCTTGACAACATGTGTTCATTCCCATACAATTGGGATAGGCAAATTGGTTGCCAGTTCATTAGATAGGGATAAAATGCATGCTACACATCGTCTACTAGGAGTTCTAATAGGTAAATACATAGACCTTACATTAAAATGATCTAGCCTAAAAACATGTGTTCATTCCCATATGATTGGGATAGGCGAACTAGCTACCAGTTGGTCAGATCAAGATATGCATTTGGAATATTACAGTTCAAGTCCCTAGTTAGAGCCATATGTTATCATTGAAAAATTTAGTCCCCAATTCTTTATCTATGTTGTAGACCAAGTTAAAGCAGCCCATTTTCATTACAAACAATTGGCATGAAAAGTTAATCTTGTACCTCAAAACCTTGGTACTTGTTAGGAAAAAATATTCATTTGATATGTGGTTCTCCAAGTGCCAAGAAACATTGATAGACTCGATGGGGTCTTAGTTATCAAAGTGACAAGTAAATTTGATAGACCTGGTGGGGGAGTATTTCTCCAAGTGCTTCATGTTCCTGATACTGTGATGAAGCCAATGGGATATGTGTAATTTGTTAAACGCTTGAATTTTTGAAGGGAGACGACAGTTGATTTTTTATAAGCAACATCGATAATCAAAGTGTTTGATAGGATCCGATGGACCCAACAAAGCAATGAAATTATAGTTTTAATATTTATTGGTGCTTAAAGTGCTTATACTTTTTGATAGACCCAATTAGGTCAAAGTACAGTGGGTTTTTCTGGTACTCAAAGTGTTGAATGGACTTGATAGGCCCAATGAGGTCTATGAAAAAGTTGTGTGTGTGTGTGTGTGTGTGTGTGTGTGTGTGTGTGTGTGTGTGTGTGTGTGTGTGTGTGTGTGTGTGTGTGTGTGTGTGTGTGTGTGTGTGTGTGTGTGTGTGTGTGCGCCAACAATCCAAGGATTACTGAAATAAATAATCCTTTCAAAAATCTTATTTGCAGGCATGGTTTTGAATTCCTTATCCAATGGTCTACTTTTTGGCCTAGCTTTAATCCAGTTGTTGATAATTTTTGGAAATCAACTAAAATTCTAGATTATTTATTTGAATTTATGGATTATATAATACCCATGAAGGCCTCAGATGATCCTACTGTTCAAATTCCTTCTGAACAAGTAAGGAATATATTTATCGCTTTGAGGATACCTTTTAGAGTTAAATTTGAATTATTTTTAGTCCAAAACTTTCAAGTTTATATGCATGCTAGTTTAGCTCCTCCCCAACCATTAGTTGCACTTTGGAAGCGTTTCACAATCAGTCACCAAGTTGTCTTCCCTCCTACACCTGGCGGTCAGATGTTACGAATTCCTTTAGCATTATACATGGACCATACTAATTTTGACTCTGATGATGATGACAACATTATTCTCCCCAAGGAGAATATGGATTATGTGATGATGATTAATGACTAGTTACAGGGTCTATCCATAGTCATGAATGTGGGCATGTTAACCCTCCTTAAAGTTTTGTGGACCTCACCACTTTCTAAAAGTGGTATGATGTCAGTCATGTTGACAAATTCCTTTTCTTGTCTTTTCTTCTTTGGCGGTGCATAGTGGGCCCATAACCCATTTTCTTTTGGTATCTTACCTTTTGTCTGTTGATCTAGCATCTTTGTGTCAACCGTCAATCTTCCCATTTCCATCTTATAAATATGGGGAGCTATTCGTGTTACAAACATCGAATGCCTAAAGATATTTTCTTAGGTGTGTCTTAGTGTGTCCTTAGGTTGTGAGTTAGGAATAAGCATATGCTCTTCGCTTCCCTTCTGTGGGAACCTGCGAATAAAAAACTATTCCTTAGTCTATAAAAGCTTTTATAAACATTCTATGTCTATTCATCCATTTTGTGTGGCGATCCTATCTTATCCTATCTTTGTAATGAATCATGTGTATGTAATGGTATCAGAGCCATGTGAGTTATGTTGCTTATGTAATATTTGCTCGATATATCAATAAAATTATACTTTCATCTATTGTTATTTGTCTCTATTCTACTATTATTATGGTTGTTTGTCTCCATGCTCTCTTCAGATAATAGGGAAGGGAATGATCCTATAAAGTTGTGAGGAAGGCATGTTGTGGATTTGTATAGTACCTATTGGTTGAATATTTTGTCGATCAGCGTACTGATAAACAAAATAGGTCTGATCAGCCAAAGTAGGAAGATTAGTCGTCCAAATGTGTAGGTTTACCACATCAGAAGGGGACTGATCTCTCCTCTCATCAAGGGGAGGTTCCCTATAGATAAGCTATATATATTGTTGGTTGAATATTTTGTCAATTAGCGTACTGATAAACAAAATAGGTCTGATCAGCCAAAGCAGGAAGATTAGCCATCCAAATGTGAAGTTTTCCCACATCAAAAAGACACTGATCTCTCCTCTCATCAAGGGGAGGTTCCCTGAAGGCATGCTATATATATAGAAAATAATACTCATGGGTGGGACAAACCATCCATCTCTCTTCTTTTAGAGATGATGCACGCAAATCAAGGGAAAAACTCAAGGGAAATGACAGACAATACTCCTCTTCTTTCAGAAGTACTATTCAGCAAACCACAAGAATACTCCTGGCAGTAATAACAAAATGTAGCAAAGAATGTAATAACTGGCAAATCCAGATGCAGCTCAAAGTCTTCACCTGGATTGCTCAAGAGTAAGATACGAAGGACAATGAGGGCACAAAGTCGCCTCAAGGTCCTTTACACAGAAATGAAAAGAAAACAAACTAAAGGTGATTATGGGCGCACAAAGTCTCTCCACAGTAGACTCTTTAGGACACCTTTTTTATTGCTGTCACTAATTCTGCTTGTTGAATTAAAGGAACAGAAGATATATTGAAGAAAAAGACATAAGAACAATTTCCTCAATAACAAAGATATTACAGCACAAAGTCTAAAAAACCACTTGCTTTCTTATTCCAATAACCAAAATATGGTCAGCAATTTGAGCTCAAAGTCTCAGCAATGCCTTACAATTTGGGCAGAGTTTCATTCTAAATGTCAAAAAAAAGATCTCTATTACAATAGAAGAAAGTCCCTTATATAGCCTCTTCAAGAAGGACTTGGGAACAATCAATACATCATTTTGCATTGGAATCTGTTAAGAAAACATGTCGGAACTTAGGGGCGCTTTACCCATTTGATTTTATCAATGCAAGGAAATAAGTCACACTTATTGAAAGTTTGCAACTTTTGATGTCCACCTGGCAATCTGATCTTATATTCATCGTTCCTCCTTGTTCGGTTAATTGAATCGGGCCCTGGATTTAATTTACTGTTTTGTTCCTTCTTTGATTTCTGCTAGTCTTAGCTTTGAGATCTGTGAATGTATTTTGGTCTGTATGTTTAAAGGATCAACGGCTAATTCACTGTGTTAAATTTGATGTTTTTGGGTGCGTCATTCGTTTGTCTTCTTGTGGCTTTCCTGTTTGGCACTTTTCCAGATTGCACTTGCCCTTTCGAGCCTTAAGAAATGACCCATTTTGAGTCGGGAAGAGCCTCCCGCAAGGGTATCTACCCTTTGGGTAGTCTTTGAATGGCCTTCGGGCTTCTTTGAATTTTGGTGATGAACCAAGACATTGAACCAATCGGTTGAACCAAAAATGGTTCAAGCCGATGGTTCAATTTGAATGAACCGAGCCGATGAACTAAGCATTGAACCGAATATTGAACTTGCCTTTGAACCATGTCTTTGAACTAACCATCGAACCAAGGCTTTGAACATTTTCATTGAACCAAGACATTGAACCAAATTTTGGTTCAACAGTTCAAACAAAGCTTTGAATCGACTGACAAACTGTTTGATTGAACTAAAGAATGAATCAAAGCGCTGAAGCTGAGTGGATGAACCAAATGTTGAAACAAAGTGTTGAACCGCTTGATTGAACCTGCCTTTGAACCATTTGACATTGAACCAAAAGATGAACCAAACGTTGAACCTATTGTTGATGCTTGTCGATGGAAATTTCTGTTTGAACCAAGGCGATGAACCAATTCCAAAAATGACCAATTGTTAGAAACTGATTCTTTTGATTGAACACACCTGCAGAAGTCGTGAAGCCTGTTGAACTTGTAGAAATGACCCTATTTGCAATCCATAGATTTTTGAAAAGCTTGAAAAATGAGGAATTTGAATGCTCAAGACAAAATTTGGAAAGGGAAGAGATAATTTTGGTCTGTAGGACCAAAATAATTCAAATGTTGTCTCAAAAATAGTTGATATTTGTTAGGTTGTGGAGCTAAAAGCTTCACTGATGCAGACACGGAGGAGGGTGCAGAAGGGTTGCTGAGTGTCAGAGACACCGGCGTCGGTCAGGCCAACCGACGTCGGCAGGATAGGGTAGGAGAGCAACCGACGTCGATCAGAGATCGGCCGACGTCGGCGACCCCCAGGCGGACAGGGACCGGTGTCGATCACCTGTGTGGTTCAACTGCGAGTTTATTACGAGCAGTTGGTTGACGAACCAAGTGTTTGCATGCTTAGTGCTAATTATAGACTGAGAGCTGCGGATCTAATTATTGTACTAGGAGTCTAATTATTATTTGGATGAGTTCTATATAATAGACTCATGGTTGTATTGTAAAAGTGTTCTAGTTTGAGTTGAGCAAAGCTAGCTCCTTCTGTGTGTGAGGTGAGCAAGGGTATTCCTCTTAGTTCCACAACAGTACCAAGGTGGGTGCTGGATTGGAGAGTCAGCTGGATTCTTCATGTATGTATGATCTTGGTCATCAGGTGAGCATGGCTTATAAGAGATCTACATGGTAAGTAAGATCGTTGATCTACAGGTGTGTGTGTGTGCAAGGTCAAGGTTCACAGGTGTGCAGAACCATTATTGATCTGTAGGTTGGAGATCAGATAGGACAACAACACAACAGGGAGCAATATCAGGCAGGATCTACTTGGAGTATGGTGTGTACTCATTGGTATGTACGTGGAGTATATAGAGAGCTAAGAGGAAGGTAAGGCAGTTCCTTCCATAAGTATGGTCTGTTGAATTGCAGGTTATTGCAAGTTCATGGGAGATTTACTTGAAGTACTTTGAGTACTTGTGGAGTGCATGGAGCACTTGTGGAGTGCGTGGAACACAGGTGTAAGGTGAACACCAACTCTGTGTTTGAGTTGGGTGTTGGGACCTAGTAGAGAGAGCTTTGCGGGAAGATTTACTGTTTATGTCCTAGAGGTGTGGGAGCCCTAGAGGTGTGTAAGGAAGAAGAACTGTGGCAGTCTTCTTTGTTGTATTTCCTTCTGAAAGAGTTATTAATACAAGTTGTGTATTGTCTCTCATATTCTGTGTTATTCTGAATTCTAGTTACTTGTTGATTCTGGTTATTTCTGCATATTAAGTTGCTTGAAGTTGGTAATCAATTGTGTGCTTCCGGTGTTGGGTTTCGTATTCCCCAACACGTGGCATCAGAGCATGTTTGTTGTTCTAGGTGCCTGACAAGTGGTATCAGAGCCTTGGTTGTAGGTTCTTGAGCTTGATACCAACAAGTGGTATCAGAGCTAAGGTTGCACGAAGCAAGTTTTGTGTTTGGTTACAGGGCACTCTCAGGGGTTTTTGATTGAGTGGGAGTAGAGCAACGGCAGATCAAAGTAAGCTAAGAATGGAGGAGTTGAAAAGCACAGATGGTCACTTAAGGTCCCATGGAAAGAAAGAGTAGGTAAAAGAAGATTGTTGGTTGGTAGCAGATCAGCATGAAGAAATTAAAGATGCAGATGTAGCAGGTGTTGTTGCACAGGATGTGTTGGCAGGTTTCTTGGATAAAGTTGAATCTTGGATAAAAGATTCGGTTGCCTCTTTCCATGCAGCCCCAGGTAGAGGAGCTGGTGAGCCTTGCCAAGTAATTGGCAAAGGGGAAGTGAAGCTGAAATTGCAGGCGGCCAACACACAGGTGTTGATGAAGGTCATGCAGGTCCCAGGTTTGGAGATATGGCTAATTTTTTTAGAAAGATTGGGTGATGAGAGATGCACAAGAACTCTCACAGCGAGTGCACTTGAATTAGTTGGTGGTAAGAAAACAGGTACACTTTATCTACTTGTTTATATTACTGATTCTTCTTCTGTAGCGGAGACGTGGCTTCGTAGGCTTGGTCACATGAGCAAGAAGGAGATGCATGTTCTTAAGTGGAAGACAGATGTATTTGACAGGCTTAAGAACTGGAAAGCCTTGGTGTTCTTGGAGGAGATGGCAGACAGAAATTAGTGGATGGTGCTGGATACTTCTGAGCAGAGCAGTTTAGACATGGGTTTTTATTCAAAGGAGCTCGTGGGTAAAAAGTCATCACTCACAGGTGAACACAGATACTGACGTCGGTCAAGAGGAACCGACGTCGAACAGACAGGTGCCGAGGTTGGTCATGTGCAGACCGAAGCCGGTGATGTCAAGTAGGGTAAGACCGATGTCGATTAGGAGAACCGACGTCGGCAACAGGGACACCGACGACGGCAGGTCGGTAGTCAGGGACAAACGCATGGGAATCGACGTCAGTCAGATGCAGACTGTGGAGTGACCGAGGTCGGTCACTGTAACAGATATTGGGTGGATAGCACGCTGTCAAGGAGTCTCAAACACCCATACGGAGGACTGAAGATGTAAGTAGGCCTTCAAATTCATTGTTCCTCTTCTTTATACTCGTTGCTGATTGTAGAGCAGGAAGGATCCAAAAAATAGGTGGGAGCTAGGCAGGGATATGATGCAGAACCAAACGGGAGTTTTGGTAGGGTTGCCAGCCAATGCAAAAGCACAAAGACGAATGGATTCCTTAGTTGAAGAATAGAGAGAACAGATACGTGAGACAGAAGACCAGGCATATGGTCTTGAGGAAGCTGCAGTACAGTGGTACAGGTTTTGACAGGTGGAGGACGAAGCATGGATTCAGTCAATGTCAGGGTAACTACTGTGGTTTGTCTTACTAGGTGGATGATGAGTTGCAACATCATTTTGTTACTGTATGTGGATGGTATGCTAGCTAACAGGTTTGTACATACATGGTTTTGCTGAGCTAAGGGTAAGATTAGTTTAGTGGCATGTCATGAGGGGTTTGGAGCAGTGAAATTCTTTGACATGAGAGGCATGGAGATCACAGGTAAATTTTGTCTCTAGTGGGAGCTGATGTGAATCAGGTGTTGGCGAGGTTCAGGATGTAGAGCCGGAGCACACTAAGGGCTGGATAGGTACAGTGTCCTAAATCACATGAGGTCTGGTATAGACCTGAGTTTTTCCATGTAGTGGGAGCTGTCAGAGAGTTAGGAGGCAATTCGGGGAAGTGAGTTCTCAGGTATTTGAGAGGGACCAGCAGCAGGTATACATGCAGGGTCAGGACTTCACTACATGTGTTTGTAGGTTCGGATGTGGCAGGATACTCGGATGATAGGAGGTACACCACGGGATGTGTGGTGGGTTGTCTTCAGGATTGATCTTGAAGAGGGATACAAACCAGGAAACAGATTAGACATGGTATAGGTACAGGTACAGTGCAGCTGTTTATCTCCAAGTGGGAGATTATTAGGTGGTGGAGCTAAAAGCTTCACTGATGTAGACACGGAGGAGGGTGCAGAAGGGTTGCTGAGTGTCAGAGACACCGGCGTCGGTCAGGCCAATCGACGTCGGTAGGATAGGGCAGGAGAGCAACCGACGTCGATCAGAGATCGGTCGGCGTCGGCGACCCCCAGGCGGACAGGGACCGGCATCGATCGCCTGTGTGGTTCAACTGCGAGTTTATTACGGGCAGTTGGTTGACGAACCAAGTGTTTGCATGCTTAGTGCTAATTATAGACTGAGAGCTGTGGATCTAATTATTGTACTAGGAGTCTAATTATTGTTTGGATGAGTTCTATATAATAGACTCATGGTTGTATTGTAAAAGTGTTCTAGTTTGAGTTGAGCAAAGCTAGCTCTTTTTGTGTGTGAGGTGAGCAAGGGTGTTCCTCCTAGTTCCACAGCAGTACCAAAGTGGGTGTTGGATTGGAGAGTCAGCTGGATTCTTCATGTATGTATGATCTTGGTCATCAGGTGAGCATGGCTTATAGGAGATCTACATGGTAAGTAAGATTGTTGATCTGCAGGTGTGTGTGTGTGTGTGCAAGGTCAAGGTTCACAGGTGTGCAGAACCATTATTGATCTATAGGTTGGAGATCAGATAGGATAGCAACACAACAGGGAGCAGTATCAGGCAGGATCTACTTGGAGTACGGTGTGTACTCATTGGTATGTACATGGAGTACATGGAGAGCTAAGAGGAAGGCAAGGCAGTTCCTTCCATAAGTATGGTTTGTTGAATTGCAGGTTATTGCAGGTTCATGGGAGATCTACTTGAAGTACTTTGAGTACTTGTGGAGTGCGTGGAGCACTTGTGGAGTGCGTGGAACACAGGTGTAAGGTGAACACCAACTCTGTGTTTGAGTTGGGTGTTGGGACCTAGTAGAGAGAGCTTTGAGGGAAGATTTACTATTTATGTCCTAGAGGTGTGGGAGCCCTAGAGGTGTGTAAGGAAGAAGAACTGTGGCAGTCTTCTTTGTTATATTTCCTTCTGAAAGAGTTATTAATACAAGTTGTGTATTGTCTCTCATATTCTGTGTTATTCTGAATTCTAGTTACTTGTTGATTCTGGTTATTTCTGCATATTAAGTTGCTTGAAGTTGGTAATCAATTGTGTGCTTCCGGTGTTGGGTTTCGTATTCCCCAACACGTGGCATCAGAGCATGTTTGTTGTTCTAGGTGCCTGACAAGTGGTATCAGAGCCTTGGTTGTAGGTTCTTGAGCTTGATACCAACAAGTGGTATCAGAGCTAAGGTTGCACGAAGCAAGTTTTGTGTTTGGTTACAGGGCACTCTCAGGGGTTTTTGATTGAGTGGGAGTAGAGCAACGGCAGATCAAAGTAAGCTAAGAATGGAGGAGTTGAAAAGCACAGATGGTCACTTAAGGTCCCATGGAAAGAAAGAGTAGGTAAAAGAAGATTGTTGGTTGGTAGCAGATTAGCATGAAGAAATTCAAGATGCAGATGTAGCAGGTGTTGTTGCACAGGATGTGTTGGCAGGTTTCTTGGATAAAGTTGAATCTTGCATAAAAGATTCGGTTGCCTCTTTCCATGTAGCCCCAGGTAGAGGAGCTGGTGAGCCTTGCCAAAGAATTGGCAAAGGGGAAGTGAAGCTGAAATTGTAGGCGGCCAACACACCGGTGTTGATGAAGGTCATGCAAGTCCCAGGTTTGGAGATATGGCTAATTTTTTCAGAAAGATTGGGTGATGAGAGATGCACAAGAACTCTCACAGCGGGTGCACTTGAATTAGCTGGTGGTAAGAAAATAGGTACACTTTATCTACTTGTTTATATTACTGATTCTTCTTCTGTAGCGGAGACATGGCTTCGTAGGCTTGGTCACATGAGCAGGAAGGAGATGCATGTTCTTAAGCAGAAGACATATGTATTTGACAGGCTTAAGAACTGGAAAGCCTTGGTGTTCTTGGAAGAGATGGCAGACAAAAATCAGTGGATGGTGCTGGATACTTCTGAGCAAAGTAGTTTGGACATGGGTTTTGATTCAAAGGAGCTCACGGGTAAAAAGTCATCACTCACAGGCGAACACAGATATCGGTGTCGGTCAAGAGGAACTGGCGTTGAACAGACAGGTACCGAGGTCGGTCATGTGCAGACCAAAGCCGGTGATGTCGGGTAGGGTAAGACCGACGTCGGTTAGGAGAACCGACGTCGGCAACAGGGACATCGATGACGGCAGGTCAATAGTCAGGGACAGACGCATGGGAACTGACGTCGGTCAGATGCAGACTCTGGAGTGACTGAGGTCAGTCACTGTAACGGATTTTGGGTGGATAGCACGCTGTCATGGAGTCTCAAACACCCATACGGAGGACTGAAGACGTAAGTAGGCCCTCAAATTTGTTGTTCCTCTTCTTTATACTCGTTGCTGATTATAGAGCAGAAAGGATTCAAGAAATAGGTGGGAGCTAGGCAGGGATATGATGCAAAACCAAATGGAAGTTTTGGTAGGTTTGTCAGTCGATGCGAAAGCACAGAGACGAATGGATTCCTTAGTTGAAGAATAAAGAGAATGGATACGTGAGATGGAAGACCAGGCATATGGTCTTGAGGAAGCTGCAGGACAGTGGTACAGGTTTTGATAGGTGGAGGAGGAAGCATGGCTTCAGTCAATGTCAGGGTAACTACTGTGGTTTGTCTTACCAAGTAGATGATGAGTTGCAACATCATTATGTTATTGTATGTGGATGATATGCTAGCTAGCAGGTTTGTACATATAGGGTTTTACTGAGCTAAGGGTAATATTAGTTCAGTGGCATGTCATGAGGGGTTTGGAGCAGCGAAATTCTTTGACATGGGAGGCATGGAGATCACAGGTAGATTTTGTCTCCAGTGGGAGCTGATGTGAATCAGGTGTTGGCGAGGTTCAGGATGTAGAGCTGGAGCACACTAAGGGCTGGACAGGTACAGTGTCTAAAATCACATGAGGTCTTGTATAGACCTGAGTTTTCCCATGCAGTGGGAGCTGTCAGAGAGTTAGGAGCCAATTCGGGGAAGTGAGTTCTCAGGTATTTGAGAGGGACCAGCAGCAGGTATACATGCAGGGTTAGGACTTCACTACATGTGTTTGTAGGTTCGGATGTGGCAGGATACTCGGATGACAGGAGGTACACCACGGGATGTGTGGTGGGTTGTCTTCAAAATTGATTTTGAAGAGGGATACAAACCAAGAAATAGATTAGATAGGGTACAGATACAGGTACAATGCAGCTGTTTATCTCCAAGTGGGAGATTGTTAGGTTGTGGAGCTAAAAGCTTCACTGATGCAGACACGGGGGAGGGTGCAGAAGGGTTGCTGAGTGTCAGAGACACCGGCGTCGGTCAGGCCAACCGACGTCAATAGGATATGGCAGGAGAGCAACCGACGTCGGTCAGAGATCGGCCGGCGTCGACGACCCCCAGGTGGATAGGGACCGGCGTCGATCGCCTGTGTGGTTCAACTACGAGTTTATTACGGGTAGTTGATTGACGAACCAAGTGTTTGCATGCTTAGTGCTAATTATAGACTGAGAGTTGCAGATCTAATTATTGTACTAGGAGTCTAATTATTGTTTGGATGAGTTCTATATAATAGACTCATGGTTGTATTGTAAAAGTGTTCTAGTTTGAGTTGAGCAAAGCTAGCTCCTTTTGTGTGTGAGGTGAGCAAGGGTGTTCCTCCTAGTTCCACAGCAGTACCAAGGTGGGTGCTGGATTGGAGAGTCAGCTGGATTCTTCATGTATGTATGATCTTGGTCATCAGGTGAGCATGGCTTATAGGAGATCTACATGGTAAGTAAGATCGTTCATCTGCAGGTCTGTGTATGTGCAAAGTCAAGGTTCACAGGTGTGCAGAACCATTATTGATCTGTAGGTTGGAGATCAGATAGGACAGCAACACAACAGGGAGCAGTATCAGGTAGGATCTACTTGGAGTACGGTGTGTACTCATTGGTATGTACGTGGAGTACATGGAGAGCTAAGAGGAAGGCAAGGCAGTTCCTTCCATAAGTATGGTCTGTTGAATTGCAGGTTATTGCAGGTTCATGGGAGATCTACTTGAAGTACTTTGAGTACTTGTGGAGTGCGTGGAGCACAGGTGTAAGGTGAACACCAACTCTGTGTTTGCGTTGGGTGTTGGGACCTAGTAGAGAGAGCTTCGAGGGAAGATTTACTGTTTATGTCCTAGAGGTGTGGGAGCCTTAGAGGTGTGTAAGGAAGAAGAACTGTGGTAGTCTTCTTTATTGTATTTCCTTCTGAAAGAGTTATTAATACAAGTTGTGTATTGTCTCTCATATTCTGTGTTATTCTGAATTCTAGTTACTTGTTGATTCTGGTTATTTCCGCCTATTAAGTTGCTTGAAGTTGGTAATCAATTGTGTGATTTCGGTGTTGGGTTTCGTATTCCCCAACACGTGGCATCAGAGCATGTTTATTGTTCTAGGTGCCTGACAATATTTTGGGGGGACAACATTGGCTCCAATTGGGGAACTTCTGTCAATTGCAAAATGAATTGAAATGAGTAGAATCCATAATCTCCAGTGTCTTCATGTGTACCATTGGGTTACAGAGTCCTGCTACCTAGAAATGAAAGGCTTCAAAAATAGAAATAAATGAAACAAAATAGAATTAAAAACTGTACAAATGTACATATATACATATGCAATGATCTGATACTTCAAGAATTGAAGTGTTTCAGATGTTGCCCATTATGGGGCAGAGAAAAGAGTGTGTCATCTTGGTATTTCAATACAAAGCTATTTTCACCAATGTGCTGATGAATTATAAATGGGACTCTCCAAAGGGAGTTAAACTTTCCATGCATCCCCTTTGGTTCTCTTCTTTTGTCTCATAGCAGGACTTGATCCCCAATCTGAAAATCATGATTTTTGGCCTTCTGATCATAGAGTTTCTTTACCAAAGTTTGATGAGTAGCAATTATGTCCACCACCATGGTTCTCTGTTCTTCCAACTGAGTCAGGTACATGATTCTTTTGTCAAGAGAACTCTCATATGTCTGATCTTCAATGGCCTTCGCCAATTTCAAGGCTGGTAACTCCAATGTGATTGGTATCTCAGCATTAATATCGTAAAAAAGTTGAAAAAGAGACATACTAATTGCCCTCTTTGGTGTGATCCTGTCTGCCCACAGAGCATCAACCAATGCTTTATGCCAGGTCCTTTGATTATCATCTGCTAGCTTTTTGATAATAATTACCAATTTTTTATTATTGGACTCAGCTTGTCCATTCCCTTGTGAAAAATAATCAGAAGAATGAGAGAGTGTAATTCCATAATGAAAATAGAATTACATAATCTCTTGAGAGGTGAAACAAGCTGCATTATCAGTAATAATTTTGAGTGAAACTCCAGACCTGGAAATGATATTTTCTTTGAGGAAGTTGCATACAACTTCTGAAGTAGCATGCTTAGTTGGGATTGCTTCTACCCACTTGGTGAAATAATCAGTTGCTGTAAGAACATAATCATGTCCAGCAGTTGAAGATGGGTTTATTGTCCCAATAAAATCAAGTCCCCATTGCTGGAAAGGTTCCTCTATGAACACTGGCTCGAGAGGCAGGGCAGCCAACTTGGGTCTTTTAAAAAATTGCTGACAGAGTTCACATTTTCTCACCCACTTATGTGCATCTTAGGAAAGAGTTGGCTAGTAATACCTAGCTCGCAAAATCTTGTGAGCAGTCACAGAAGCTAAAAAATGTCCTCCACAGGCCAGATTGTGGAAAGATTTCAAAAGCTGGGTTTGTTGCTCCTTGTCTACACAATGAAGAAATACTCCATTTATGCTTCTCTTGTACAGGCCATTATCCCAAAAGATAAAATTGGCAGCTTTCAACCTGATAGTCCTCCTTTCTTTGTAAGACAAATGAGCAAGACATTCACCATAAGTCAAAAAATAGGCAATACCTGAGTACCATTCATAAGTAATGGAGACAAAAAGGACTGTTACAGTATTTTCCACTTCAGTTTCTTCATGCTGTGTATCTTCTAGCTTATTGTCAGCCATCAATTAGCATAGGCCTTTACCTCTGACCAGCTTTATCAGCTTGATATCTAGATCAAATTCTTGGATCTTTGCAATCCAATTAACTCTCTTTGTGCCAAACTCCTGCTGAGTTAATATAGACTTGATTGTAGTGTCAGGAACTAAGGCAGTAATATGTGAATTTAGAATATAGAAGCAGGAATGTTTGACTGCTTTTACCAATGCATAGACGTGCTTATCTATATTTGAATACTTCATTTCATGGGTTTTGAGAGGGCAACTCATGAAAGAGATGGGAGATTCCATACCTTCTTTGTCCTGTTGAACAAGAATCATTGAAAGAATATGCTCATATGCATAGTTGTATATGATAAAATCTTTGTGGTAATCTGGACAAATCAATGTAGGGGCGTGAGCAATGGGAGTCTTGATATCTTGAAACACTGATTTGCCTTCTTTAGTCCAGCTGAAGATAGTCTTCCCTTTCATCATGTTCACAATATGTCTGGTCTTCTCAGCAAATTCGAGGATGAATCTCCATAAGAAATTCACCTTTCTGAAGAAAGAATGAACATCATTCTTATTTATAGGTAGATTAAGCTCTTGAATAGACTTGACTCTGTCTGAGTCAATTTTTATGCCTTCTTTGGACACAATGTGTCTAACTAGTTTTCCCTCTGTTACTCCAAAAATAGACTTTTTAGGATTTAAGGAAATACCATTCTGGCGGCATTGCTCATGCACTTGTTGTAGGTAGCGTACATGATCAGATCAACGCTTTGAAAAGACAGTCAAATCATCAAGGTATACCACTATGAATTTACCAATCTCATATTTGAAAGCCAGATTCATAGCTCTCTGAAAAGTAGCACGAACATTTATTAGACCAAAAGGCATTCTCCTATATGCAAATGTACCCCAAAGCGTGGTGAATGCAGTCTTGTATTGGTCTGTTTCACCAACTTCAACCTGATTATAATCTGATAAGCCATCCAGCGTTGATAACATCTCTGCATCTGTCACTATTTGAAGCACTTGATCCATAATTGGCAAAAGATAATTATCCTTTAAAGATGCTTGATTCAGATTTCTGAAGTCTACACAAATGCAAATTTTGCCATTCTTCTTCCTTACAGGCACAATGTTTGCAATCCATGTAGAATGATGGATTAGAAAGATGATTCTGGCATTTAATATCTTTTGTATCTTAGACAGAATAATACCTGACATTTTTGAATTATACTGTCTCAATTTTTGCTTCTGTGGCATTGAGTCGACCTTGAGAGGAATGTTATGGCAGATTTCATCTGGTCTGAGAGACTTCAAATTTTCATAAGAAAATGCTAAGACATCCATGTATTGACAGAGTAAAGAAGTGAACTTAAATCTTTCTTCAGGGGTGCAGCACTTACCAATATTGATCATCTTGAGATTTTCTTCAGTAGACAGATTCACTTGATCGAATCCTTGAGAGAAACTCGAGTCTGTTTGTTGTTGTTTAATGAATCTATCATGTTTGTCAAACAGTTTTTCAAGAGAAACCAGGCCTTTGGAAATTTTGTTTTCTTTCATCTATAATAATTTTTCATTTATATCTGAGCTGAATTCAGACACAGATTCATTCTTCAGAGGTTCGCTGCCTTCAAAACATAGCTGTTCAAAATTATCTTTTCATTCCAAAAAGGCAATGATTTGATGATCATCATTGAACACTTGCCAATGATCAGCATTGTCAAGAACACTTGGCCTATAAACTAGCTCAATGGTATAACTGTCTTCTTTGAAATCTAAATGAGGAACTAAGATAGTTCTTGAAATAGCAAGTGCATCAGCTCTGTCACTAAAATCTCGAGGTATGACAGAAATGTTGAAATCATCAAAACTTTCAATTTGGTCCCAAACCAAGTTACGATAGTGGCGTAATCTTTCATTCTTAGTTTGATATAAATTTTTCACTTGGCAAACTATTAATTCAGCATCCCCTTTGGCATGAAGAAACTTAATGTCTTTTTCTTGAGTAGCCTTCATGCCCAGCAACAAAGATTCGTATTCAACTGTATTGTTAGTATTGCTGAACTGTAATTTGTAAGATGAAGGGAACATATCTCCTTGAGGAGATATCAAAACAATCTCAGCCCCTGAACTGGTAAAAGAACAACTGCCATCAAATTCCAAAGTCCATATTTCATCTGATACTAACTTTTCTTTAGATTTTTTTCATCAAAAATGGAGAATCCTCGTTGGTCTGTAGTGTAGCTTACCAATTTTTCTATTGTTCTTGTTGAACTGATTTCTGAGTTGATACTTTTAGGTGTTTCATGCACTTCATCTGTAGACAAAAAATAATTACCCATACTTGTGGATTCAAGAAGAATTTGAGCTTCGGGGGCTGATGTCTGAGTGACCACAAATTTTGATTCATTTTCAGGGAGCAATCTCTTCATCATGCCTTGGACAGGGATCCTTGCCTCATATAGATCCATGCTTAATTCACCTCCCACGTCCTTATAGAAATTTTGTCCAAGCAAAATGCCATAATATGTTGGGACATCAGCCACCAAGACAGTCATCTTAATTCTCTTGGCTGGGAAGGCTGCAAATGCAAATTGGGCATCTTTGATTTGTCCCAGCAATGGTACTTGCTTATTCTCTATGGAGAAACATCTCCCAAATGTCTTGGTCAGTGTGAGACTAATGGATTCAAACACTTTAGCAGGAATGACATTGTCTGAAGCTCTAAAATCAATAATGCATTATTCAGCTTATATCCATTTATCAATAATGTGACATAAAAAGGTTCAGTCCTACCAGGAGCAGCAGGGGGAGCGGTGACAAGGTTATTCTTGGTGTGTACATTTCTGGCAGCATCATGTGTCACCTTGGGGATTGTTCATTCAATAGGGATGTTTTGATTTTTAACACATTAAATCAGTCTATCTAACTGCTCAAGATGGGACTGCAGAAATTCAAATTCAGACATTTGAATTTTGGTTCTCTTTATATGGTCAATGATATCAAATAGCTAAAATGAGCTAGGAGCATAGGATGGGATTTCATCCTTTTGATTTTTTAAAGGTGGAGGATTGGACTGCAAAATTGAAGTAGAAGGCATAGGGGTATTTATCTTTCTTGAAACCACCGGGTCCTTTGGCTGGAAAGGAAGAGTGGATCCTCGCTTAACAATTGAAACTGTTGATTGAGGTTGCTCCTCTATTTTCTCTTTATCAGCGTGCTGAGCTGATTGATTTTTAGACTGGGTGAATATAGCATATGACCCCTCAGCTGCATGTCCTTCACTTTTGGGTTCATCTTGATAGTTCAGAAAACCAATATGGGAGTCACCAGCTAATTCTTCTTCTTCCTCAATGAAGAGATTATCATCATCTTCAGGATTTAACTCGGATTGGAATGAAAAATTCACTTTAGCTTCAACATATCCAACTGCCGAGTTGTTTGGAGGCGCTTCAAGGGTAAGATTCTTATGTGGGGGAGGAAGGCGATTTTGCTATCCCTAATTCCTGGCAGCATTGCCTTGGTACGCCTGATTCTAGAAATTCCTCTTGGGCATATCTTTGTATGCAAGAGCAGATGATATCTCTTACGCCACTTGTTTTTTTAGAGCTAGCATTTCATTTGCTAGCTTTTGTACCATTGGGTCAGTAGTGACTGCAGGGGAGTACTCAGAAGATGAAGTGGATTTACCTTTATTAGAGTCTCTCCTTATCTTTCCTGCCAAGATAAGGTCATCTTCTAACTCAATAGCCAAGTCCTAAGTAGCAACAAGGTCTACGTGTCTAGCCCGTCTCAGCAAGAAACTCACTTCAGGCAATTGTGAGTTGATGAAGAAGCATTTGAGGTTCTGAGGTGTTGGCTGGGCGGCCAAGAGAATCCTGTGCCTTAGTTTGTCGAACCTGACAATAAAATCCCTCATAGGCTCATGAGGCTCCTTCTTCATCTGAGTGAGCTAGGCTAGCAAGGCATGTGCATCTTTTACAAGCTTGAATCTTGCTTCGAATTTGTCTTTCAAAGTGTCCTAATCAGTCACTGACCTAGCCTGCAGGTGGTAGAACCAGTCAGCAGTAGCACCTTGTAGTGTCTCTATGAATATCCTGACCGCTATATCTTCAAATTCCACCCCTATTACCCTGCAAGCTATGCTAAAAATTACAATGTGTTCATCGAGATGAACCTTCCCATCATCAAAGAATTTAGGGAAATTCTGCCTTTAACTGCATGGAAGCTCATGCAAAGGTGGAGTCAAATTTAGGGGACCAAAAGAATTACCCCAGGGTCCTTGAGCCATGATTTGATTATGCAAAAGTGGGATCACTAATCTAGGTGGAGTGTGGGCAAGCAAGGCTCGACCAACAGTTCGTCCAAGTTGAGATTGTGGAGAAAACAACTCAAAATTACCCTGTCACACCAACTCAAAAGTAGGGTCTACAACACCTTGGGATTTTTGGCCTCTGGTATATCATGAAGTTGCCAAATTGTAGAACAAAAATTGGAAGAAAAGAGCAGGCTCTGCTTCAACTTGAAGTTTGAGACTTCAAATTGTGCGCTCTTTTCCCAGCAGAGTCACCAAAAATTGTTGGTTGAATATTTTGTCGATCAGCGTACTGATAAACAAAATAGGTCTGATCAGCCAAAGCAGGAAGATTAGGCATCCAAATGTGTAGTTTTACCACATCAAAAAGACACTGATATCTCCTCTCATCAAGAGGAGGTTCCCTGAAGGTATGCTATATATATATATATATATATATATATATATAAACAGAAAATAATACTCATGGGTGGGACAAACCATTCATCTCTCTTCTTTCAAAGATGATGCACGCAGATCAAAGGAAAAACTTAGGGGAAATGATAGACAATACTCCTCTTCTTTCAGAAGTACTATTCAAAAAACCACAAGAATACTCCTGGCAGTGATAACAAAATGTAGCAAAGAATGTAATAACTGGTAAATCAAGATGCAGCTCAAAGTCTTCACCTGGATTGCTCAAGAGTAAGATACGAAGGACAATGAGGGCACAAAGTCACCTCAAGGTCCTTTACACATAAATGAAATGAAAACAAACTAAAGGCGATTATGGGGGCACAAAGTCTCTCCACAGTCGACTCTTTAGGACACCTTTTTGACTGCTGTCACTAATTCTGCTTGTTGAATTAAAGGAACAAAAGATATATTGAAGAAAAAGACATAAGAATGATTTCCTCAATAACAAAGATATTACAGCACAAAGTTTGAAAAACCACTTGCTTTCTTATTTGAGTAACCAAAATATGGTCAACAGTCTGAGCTCAAAGTCTCAACAATGCCTTACAATTTGGGCAGAGTTTCATTCTAAATGTCAAAAAAAAGATCTCTATTACAATAGAAGAAAGTCCCTTATATAGCCTCTTCAAGAAGGACTTGGGAACAATCAATACATCATTTTGCATTGGAATCTGTTAAGGAAACACGCCAGAACTTAGGGGTGCTTTACCCATTTAATTTTATCAATGCAAGGAAATAGGTCACACTTATTTAAAGTTTGCAACTTTCGATGTCCACTTGGCGATCTGATCTTATCTTCATCATTCCTCCTTGTCTGGTTAATTAAATTGGGCCCTGGACTTAATTTACTGTTCTGTTCCTTATCTGCTTTTTGCTGGTCTTGGCTTTGAGATTTGTGAATGTATTTTGGTCTGTATGTTTAAAGGATCAACAGCTAATTCACTGTGTTGAATTTGACATTTTTGGGTGCGGCATTCCTTTGTCTTCTTGCATCTTTCCTATTTGGCACTTTTCTGGATTGCACTTGCCCTTTTGGGTCTTAAGAAATGACCCGTTTTGAGTCGAGAAGAGCCTCTTGCAAGGGTATCTACCCTTCGGGCAGTCTTTGAATGGCCTTTGGGCTTCTTTGAACTTTGGCGATGAACCATTCCGTTAAACCAAGACATTGAACCAATCGGTTGAACCAAAAATGGTTCAAGCCAATGGTTCAATTTGAATGAACCGAGCTAATGAACTAAGCATTGAATCAAACATTGAACTTGCCTTTGAACCATGTCTTTGAACTAACCGTCGAACCAAGGCTTTGAACCTTTTCGTTGAACCAAGACATTGAACCAAATTTTGGTTCAACGGTTCAAACAAAGCTTTGAACCGACTCACGAACCGTTTGATTGAACCAAAGAATGAATCAAAGTGTTGAAGATGAGTGGATGAACCAAATGTTGAAACAAAGCATTAAACCACTTGATTAAACCTGACATTGAACCAAAAGATGAACCAAACATTGAACCTGTTGTTGATGCTTGCTGATGGAAATTTTTGTTTGAACCAAGGCGATGAACCAATTCTAAAAATGACCAATTGTTAGAAACCAATTCTTTTGATTGAACACACCTGCAGAAGTTGTGAAGCCCATTGAACATGTAGAAATGAGCCTGTTTGCAGTCCGTAGATTTCTAAAAAGCTTGAAAAATGAGGAATTTGATTGCTCAAGACAAAATTTGGATAGGGAAGAGATAATTTTGATCTATAAGACCAAAATAATTCAAATCTTGTCCTTGTTGACGCAAGAGATTGCACCTGGTGGCAGGAAAACAGGTTCCTACCCTCTCCTCGCAACATGGAAACTCCTCTCTCACCTGTGGGATGGTGAAGCAGGAGAGGAGAGTCTCTAGATAAGGGCTAGCTCCCTTTGATGCATTGTGTTGTTTCCAGCAAAAGCTAACAGGTATATATTTAGATATATAAAAAGGGGGGGATGAAAAGGGAGAAGAAATGCATGGAAAACAAACTACCTACTCTAAAAGAGGTGATGCACCAAAATAAAAGTTGACCTTCACACATCCTCTCTCAGAATCAGGCAAATACATACATACTCTACGCACTTGGCAAAAGGACTAGGATGCTAAAACTAGTAGGGAGGCTTTCATGAAAACACAGGAGACAAAAAATCACTAAGGTGCTGTGGAATGCACACTGTAAGTAACTCCTATTCTGGTCTTCTAAATGCTAGCTCTTCTCCTATCAGTTGCAACAATGGCACCTTGTAGATTACAGGTCTGCTAGTGTTAAACCTGTGAGAGCATCAAGAAACAATGACTGGACACAGACAAACATTCAATGCATACTCTGAAACATCTATCCAAATGGAGGTAAAACTGCATTTGTATTGATCTAGGTGAAATTTTTGCAGAGTTGCGCTCTTTACAAAATATGGAAGATCATTCTCAAAAATGAGAAGTTACAATATATAGAAGAAAAGAAAGAAACTTGGCACTTCTTTGACAAGTTGGGCTGTTACATCCCATTGGAAAGAGGAAAACACTGTTGTGTTGTCATCATTCTAGAAGAAGCCTATTGGAACCATGCTGTATAATCGCCAAATTTGACTTTGGCATTCGAGCTTTAATGTGGAAGCATGGGTCGCACCTCTTTTCTACCAACAGATGAAATTTGTCCCCTTCTTTAAATGCACAGACCCTGTTGTAGGTTGTTTGTGCCATTTGGGGATTAACAGGCAATAAATTGCTTGCACTTTGTTGCTTGGACTACCTTCTCACTTCTGTGCCATGTCATTCTCCTTGTCTGTCACTTTGTTTTGTCTTCTTCTGCATCCTTGTCTTTATTTTTGTCTTACCCGGTTGCTCAGCCCCCAGGGGTGAACATACTGGCGAGTCGCTATATTTAGGCCCTTTTCCTATTCATGTTTGGTGCTTACCATATTTAAAACCCAACGGCTAAACCATTTCATTAAGTTTGACGTGCCCTAGGATGTCCCCGTGTCTTTCGCTTTGTCTTTTGGGTCCACGTTGGTAGTCGGGTCCATGCTGGCAGTCCTCTGTGGCTTCCCTTCCTTTGTCTTTTCCTTGGCACACCCTCCCGAGTCGCATTTGGCTTGGACTGCTTAGTCCCTTCGCGGCTTGCTTGGATGACTATCGGGCTTTGCATTCTCGCAGGGTATTTCCCTGTGGACTTTGTTCGGGCTCTCACGGCTTTTATGTTTTGCGGACAATTTCCCCATGAACTTTTGTCCACAAAAATTTTGTCTGTGTTTGCTTTTGTTTTATATTATGTGGGCTTTTGCCTTGTGTTTTTAATGCGCGCCTGACCTTTGCATTATTTTAAGCCGAGCCTTTTACTTGAAACGCCTGCCTTTTGATGTTAAGCCGCGGGCTTCAATGAACCAAGGACGTTGAACCGTTGACCTGAACCAAAAAATGGTTCAACGGTTCAAGGTTCAACCATTGCACGCCGATGAGCCTCGAACCGAAGCCGATGAACTTCTCGTTGAACCTTTGCCCTTTGAACCCATTGAACTTGAACTGAACCGAAGCATTTGAACCATTTGGTTGAACCTTTTGTCGTTGAACCAAGTACGTTGAACCAAGTCCATTGAACCAAAAAATTGGTTCAACAATTCAACGGTATGAAGGTTTAACACATATTAAACTGAGGTGTTTGAACCGAACGATGAACCCTTTGAACCAAGGGTGGTCAAACCACTAAACCAGGGCATGAAAAGAACTCTATGAACTCGCTGAACCCGAAAAAGACTGGCATTAAATAGAAGGTGAAGAAGGTGACCAAAAATTTTGCCTGCGAGCAAAATGGGTCAACAGTCCCCAAAATAGCTGATATTTTTGGGAGACAACATATATATAAATAGAAAATAATACTCAGGGGTAGGACAAACCATCCATCTCTCTTTTTTCATAGATGATGTGTGCGGATCAAAGGAAAAACTCAAGGGAAATGACAGACATGACTCCTCTTCTTTCAGAAGTACTATTTAGCAAACCACAAGAATACTCCTGGTAGTAACAACAAAATGTAACAAAGGATGTAATAACCAGCAAATCGAGATGCAGCACAAAGTCTCCACCTGAATTTCTCAAGAGTAAGATACGAAGGACAATGAGGGCACAAAGTCATCCCAAAGTCTTTTACACAAAAATGAAAAGAAAACACATTAAAGGCAATTATGGGGCCACAAAGTCTCTCCACACTTGACTCTTCAGGACACCTTCATGACTGTTGTCACTAATTCTACTTGTTGAATTAAAGGAACATAAAATATATTGAAGAAAAAGACATAAGAATAGTTTCTTCAACAACAAAGATATTACAGCACAAAGTCTGAAAAGTCACTTGCTTTCTTATGCCAGTAACAAAATATGATCAACAATCTGAGCTCAAAGTCTCAGTAATGCCTTACAATTTGGACAGAGTTTCGTTTTATGGTCAAAAAAGAGATATATTTACAATAGAAGAGAGTCCCTTATATAACCTCTTCAAGAAGGACTCGGGAACAGTAACACATCATGTTGCATTGAAATTTGTTAAGAAGGTAGGCTAGAACTTAGGGGCATCTACCCATTTGCTTTTCTCAATGCAGAGAAACAAGTCACGCTATTGAAAGTTTACATCTTTCAATGTCCACCTAGTGATCTGATCCTTCTTCATCGTTCCTCCTTTTCTGGTTATTTGAATTGGGTCCTAGATTCAATTCGATGCTCTATTCCTTAGTCACTTTCTGCTGGTCTTTAGCAATTGACGTGTGGCACACTCTGCTGCTAAATAGGTAAAGACATGTGGCAACTTTTGCGAGACTCTGAGAAATGTTTATTGATAGAGGCTTTAAAACCTATTAGAAATTTAGAATCACAGATGCAAACACTTGGTGCATTCTGCTTCATTTAGTCACTCATCCCCAGGTCCACCATGGGCTTTGCTCGAAATAGTGAAGCTAAGGGAAGAGACTATGAATATTGACACTTGGAGGCTTCTGACAAGTTTCAAGAGGGACACATGGCAATATCCGCCAATTCATAGAAACAAAGTTTAGTGAGGCTCAGCCGTTGACACTTGGCAGCATCCGCGAGATTTTGTTGGGCTTTTGTCTCAGTCTGTTTGTTTGCCTTGGTCACTTTTTGCCACGAGAATTCCCTTCGCAAGGGCACTTGTGTCTTTGACTCTTGGGGCACTCCTTTGAACTTTGTCGCTTGAACCAACCATTGAACCAAGTTTTGGTTCAACAGTTCAAAGGAAGCCCTGAACCGATTAACGAACTATTTGATTAAACCAAAGGATGAATCAAAGCGTTGAACCGCTTGATTGAACCCACCTTTGAACCATTTGACGTTGAACCAATGAACCAAACATTAAACTTGTTGCTTGAGCCCGCCTTTGAACATTTTTGTTTGAACCAAGGCACTGAACCAATACCAAAAATGACCAAGTGTTAGAAACTGATTCTTTTGATTGAACCCACCTCTAGAGTCCGTAGATTTAAGCCTGAAAAATGAGGAATTTGAATGCCTAAGACAAATTTTGAAAAGGGAAGAGACAATTTTGGTCTGTAAGACCAAAATAGTTCAAATGTTGTCCCAAAAATGAGTGATATTTTTGGGGGACAATAGCTGGCTCCAGTTGGGGAACTTCTATCAATTGCAAAAAGAATTGAAAGGAGTAGAATCTAGAATCTCTAGTGTCTTCAAGTATGCCATTGGGTTACAGAGTCATGCTACCCAAAAATGAAAGGCATAAAAAATAGAAACAAACAAAACAAAATAGAATTTAAAAACTATACAAATATACATATATACATATGCAATGCTCTGATACTTCAAGAATTGAAGTGTTTTAGATGCTGCTTCTTGAGAGACAGTGAAAATAGTGCACCATCTTGGTAAACCAGTAAGAAGACATTTTGTCCCCAAAACCGGTGACGGGCGAATGGAGCTCTCCACCAGGAAACCAATTTTCTATCTCTTCCTCTTGGTCTTTCCTTCTTTTTGCTATGTGGTAGGACGTGGTCTTCAAACTGAAAACCATAACTCCTTGCTCTCTTTGTGAAGGGTTCCTATGCCTGATTTTGATTTGCAGTAGCATGGTCCACCATCATAACTTGTTGTTCTACTGGTCCAGTCCAGCACATGCTTTGATTGTTAGCATCAGACCCCTGACAAACCATCAGTTCAACATCTCCTTTGATGTGAAGGAGTTTGACCTCTTCACCTTGAGCAGTGTTCAATCTAAGCAATAGAGATCTATATCCAGCTATGGAAGAAATGTTGCCATCATATTCCAAGATCCATGCATCATCAGAAGCCGATATTCTATCAAATTTCTCTTAATTAGAGATGGAAGATCTTTCTTGATTTGTACTGAGCCCTACTAATTCTTTTGATGCCTTGTTTGAATCAAATCCTGGATTGCCAGCTATAGGACTTTAATCAGCTGAGATAGGAGCATCACTCATGGTCAAGAAGTAATTACCCTTGCCTAAAGGCTCAAATAGAATTTAAGCTGCAGGGGCTGACGTTTGGGTAACCATAATTTTTGCCTTAGACAAGTCCGCACCTAGTTCTCCATCAATGTCCAATTGCTCAGGATTGGCTTGCAGGGATTCAAAATTAGTCATATGAATTTTGGATTCCTCGACATGATTAACCAAGGCAAATGATTGAGATGGATTTGGAAGAGAGGATGGGAGTTCATCCTTTTGATTTTCGAGAGGGGGAGGACTGATCTGCGAAGTTGAAGTAGACGGTGTAGAGATGATCGATGTACTTACTTCTTTGGTAATCACTGGGTCCTTTAACTAAAAAGGAAGAGGGGTTCTCTGCTCCGTAATTGAAATTACTAGTTGGGTCGCTCGTCTGTCTTCTCTTTGTCAGCTTGCTATATTGACTGATTCTTAGACCTAGTGAATACGGTGTATGATCCTTTGACTACTTCACCTTCACTTCTGGGTTCATCCTGGTAATTCAAGAAACTAATGTGGGAGTCACCAGCTGATTCTTCTAGATCATCCCTGAAGAGATCAGCACCATTTTCTTGCTCTAACTCAAGTTGGAAATAGGAAACATGCTCTGTTTCCAGATATCCAACTACCGAGTTTGTTGGAGGTGCTTCAAAGGCAGGATTTCTTTGTGGAGGAAGAAGACGATTTTGTTGTCCTTGACTTCTGGCAGCATTGCCTTGATATGGTTGATTAGGGAATGTCCTCCTTGATATATATTTATATAGAGGAGCAGAAGACATACTTTGGGCCATTTGCCTTTTCAAGGCTAGCAATTCATTTTTCAGCTTTTGTACCATTGGATCCGTGGTGACTGTGGGTGAGTATTCAGAAGATGAAGAGGGTTTAGCTCTGTTAGGATCTCTCCTTATCTTTCTTGCTAAGATAAGGTCATCTTCTAGCTCAGTAGCCAAGTCTTGAGTAGCCTCAAGGTCTATGTGTCTATCCCGTCTCAACAAAAAACTCACTTCGGGCAGCTGTGAGTTGATGAAGAAACACATGAGATTTTGAGGTGTTGACTGGGCGACCATGGGAATCCTGTGCCTTAGCTTGTTGAATCTGGCAGCACCTTGTAGTGTCTCCACAAAAAGCCTGATTACCACGTCTTCAAATTCCACCCCTGTAACACCATAGGCTATGCTGAACGCTGCAATGTGTTCATCAGGGTGAACTATCCCATCACCAAAAAATTTGGAAAAATTCTTTCTTGAACTACATGGGAGTTCATGCAGAGGTGGAGTCAAGTTGAGTGGGCCAAAAGAGTTACCCCAAGGGCCTCGAACTACCATAATTTAATTAAGAAAAATAGAGATAACAAATCTGAATGGAGTGGTCAGATTACAAAACAAAAATGGAAAAAGACTGGCTCAGCTTCAGCTTGAGGCTTGAGGCTTCAAACTAAGCACTCTTTCCTAGCAACTCTAGTTTTGCAGACCAGATAAAATAATGGAGGTGGAGGAAGATGGTAAGGCTATAATGAATAATGGGTAAGACATGAAATGGAGTCGTTAGAGTCTGTAATGGATAAGGGTTATAATGATAATGGGTTATATTCTCCAGCAGAGTCGCCAAAAATTGTTGGTTAAATATTTTGTCGATCAGCATACTGATAAACAATATAGGTCTGATCAGCCAAAGTAGGAAGATTAGTCATCCAAATGTGTAGGTTTACCACATCAGAAGGGGACTGATCTCTCCTCTCATCAAGGGGAGGTTCCCTATATATATATATATATATATATAAACAGAAAATAATACTCAGGGGTAGGACAAACCATCCATCTCTCTTTTTTTAGAGATGATGCGTGCGGATCAAAGGAAAAACTCAAGGAAAATGACAGGCATGACTCCTCTTATTTTAGAAGTACTATTTAGCAAACCACAAAAATACTCCTAGTAGTAACATCAAAATGTAACAAAGGATGTAATAACCAACAAATCGAGATGCAGCACAAAGTCTCCACCTGAATTGCTCAAGAGTAAGATACGAAGGACAATGAGGGCACAAAGTCATCCCAAAGTCTTTTACACAAAAATGAAAAGAAAACACACTAAAGGCAATTATGGGTGCACAAAGTCTCTCTACACTTGACTCTTCAAGACACCTTCCTGACTGATGTCACTAATTCTGCTTGTTGAATTAAAGGAACAAAAAATATATTGAAGAAAAAGACATAAGAACAGTTTCCTCAACAACAAAGATATTACAGCACAAAGTCTGAAAAGTCACTTGCTTTCTTATTCCAGTAACAAAATATGATCAACAGTCTGAGCTCAAAGTCTCAGTAATGCCTTACAATTTGGACAGAGTTTCGTTCTAATTATCAAAAAAGAGATATATTTACAATAGAAGAGAGTCCCTTATATAGCCTCTTCAAGAAGGACTCGAGAACAGTAACACATCATGTTGCATGGAAATCTGTTAAGAAGGTAGGCTGGAACTTAGGGGCATCTACCCATTTGCTTTTCTCAATGCAGAGAAACAAGTCACGCTATTGAAAGTTTACATCTTTCAATGTCCACCTGGTGATCTGATCTTTCTTCATCGTTCCTCCTTTTCTAGTTATTTGAATCCGGTCCTAGATTCAATTCGATGCTCTGTTCCTTAGTCACTTTCTCCTAGTCTTAAGCAATTGACGCGTGGCACATTCCACTGCTAAACAGGTGAAGACACGTGGCAACTTTCGTGGGACTCTGAGAAACATTTATTGATAGAGGCTTTGAAACCTATTAGAAATTTAGAATCACGGATGCAGACACTTGGCGCATTCTGCTTCATTTAGTCACTCATCTCCAGGTCTACCATGGTCTTTGATCGAAACAGTGAAGCTAAGGGAAGAGACTGTAGATATTGACACTTGGAGGCTTCTGACAAGCTTCAAGAGGGACACATGGCAATATCCGCCAGTTCGCAGAAACAAAGTTTAGTGAGGCTTGGCCGTCGACACTTGGCAGCATTCACGAGATTCTGTTGGGCTTTTGTCTCGGTCCGTTTGTTTGCCTTGGTCACTTTTTTCCACGGGAATTCCCTTCACAAGGGCACTTGTGTCTTTGACTCTTGGGGCACTCCTTTGAACTTTGGCACTTGAACCAACCATTGAACCAAGGTTTGGCTCAACAGTTCAAACGAAGCCTTGAACTGATTGACGAACCATTTGATTGAACCAAAGGATGAATCAAAGCATTAAACCGCTTGATTGAACCCACCTTTGAACCATTTGACGTTGAACTAATGAACCAAACATTGAACCTGCTGCTTGAACCCACCTTTGAACACTTTTGTTTGAACCAAGGCACTGAACCAATCCCAAAAATGACCAAGTGTTAGAAACTGATTCTTTTGATTGAACCCACCTACAGAGTCCATAGATTTAACCCTAAAAAATGAGGAATTTGAATGCCCAAGACAAATTTTGAAAAGGGAAGAGACAATTTTGGTCTGTAAGACGAAAATAGTTCAAATGTTTTCCCAAAAATGAGTGATATTTTTGGGGGACAACAGTACCAACGATACGTAGACTATGGACGCAACTAATCAGATAACTGTAGATAGTATAGGTACATTTGATGTTTGTACTCTTTTAGATATATCTTCTACATCTTTCTTTTCTACAAATGAAGTAACAATAGATTTTAATGAAGAAAATCCTAGTTCAGAATGGAAACTCCTTACTCTTAAGCCTATAGATGTTTATGATAAGCTTTCTCCTTTTTATCTTGTTGCTAAAACATCTATAAAAGTTTCTAAAAATGTCATCCAGGGTAAACAAAATGATCATTATAAATATCATTTACAAATCTTTGACAATCAAACTATCTGTCAATTAAAGTCTCAATCTAAGTATAAGATTTTACATATAGGTGTTGTTTCTATAGGCATTTTCCCATTATTTAGACATGGTTTAAATGTCAGTGTTTTAGTGTGTTTACTTGATAATAGGCATACTTCTTTTAGTGCCTACTTACATAATGTTGTCCAAACTTGTCTTCATGATGGTCCAATATATACAACTATCTATCCAAACTATCCTGTCTTTGTAATGAATCATGTGTATGTAATGGTATCAGAGCCAAGTGAGTTATGTTGCTTTTGTAATATTTGCTCGATATATGAATAAAATTATACTTTCATCTATTGTTATCTGTCTCTATTCTATTGTTATTCTGGTTGTTTGTCTCCATAATCTCTTTAGACAATAGGGAAGGGAATGATCCTATAAAGCTGTGAGGAAGGTGTTGGGTGAATATTTTGTCACCAGCTAATTGATGGGCAAAATAGGTCTCTTCAATGACAGCATAAGGAGATTGGTCAGCGAAATGTGCAGGTTTACCACATCAAAGGGGGACAAATCTCTCCTCTCATCAAGGGGAGGTTTCCTATAAATATGAGGAGCTAAATACTATGTATATGTAGAAAATAACACTCAGGGGTAGGACAACACCATCCATCTCTCTTTTTTCAGAGATGATGTTCACAAACAAAGGAGAAATCCAAGTGAAAACACTGAAGGCACTTCTCTTCTTTCAGAAGTGGTCTTACAGCAAACAACATGAGTTCTTTCTGGTAGGTAACAAGTAACTGGTAACCATGGGCGTAGTAACCAACAAAATTAAGTGTAGCACAAAGTCTCCACCTCAACTGCGTAAGAGTGAGATACAAAGGACAATGAAGGCACAAAGTCGTCCCAAGGTCCTTTACACAGAAATAGAAAATAGACAAACACACTAAAGGCAATTATGGCAGCACAAAGTCTTCTCACAATTGGTTTCAGGACACCTTCAAAATTACTTCCACTAGTTCTGCTTATTCAATTAAAATGGACAAGAACACATTCAAGAAATAGACATAAGAACAATCCCCTAAATGACACAAGCTATAACAACACAAAGTCTGAAAGTAACCTACTTTTTCATTCAAACAAAGAAATATGATCTACAATCTGAGCTCAAAGTCTCAGTAATTGCCTTTCAATTTTGGTAGAGTTTTGCTTCTATAACAGAGAGATCCCCGCTTTGCATAAAAT